>JBBPRK010000202.1:0-31327 GCA_038093075.1 Boletus patriciae | reverse complement strand
GTCCGGCTCCTGGGCGGGGGGATGGGGGGGTGGAGCAGCGTTTTGTTGGGGCGGGGGCGAGCCAGAGTCGGGGGCGGGGGAGAGGGAGGAGCTCTTGTCGTCGTGGAAGTCGTGCGGGGGGTGGGAGGGGGAGATGGTCGCGTCGGAGTGGAGGTGAATGTTGTGCGGGGAGAGGGGCTGCTGGGCGTGGAGGGCGGCGTGGAGAGGGTCGTGGAAGAAGGGGGGGCCGTCGGGTTGGTGGGCGAGGTCGTCCCAGTCAAAGGGGACGTCGTGATCGCGGGCCAAGATTAGATTCTGCTTTTGGGATTGGTCGAGGTCATGGTGGTGGCTCCGATCGAGATGGATCATGGGCGAGGCGGGGGGCGGCGTCGACGTGGGGGACGACGGCGACGGGCTGCGGGCAACGGGCGGGCGGTGGGCTTTGGAGTGTCGGGGACGGGGCGGACGGTGGGCGGGGACGGGCGTGGGCTGGCAAGGGTGACGGCGCCGGGACAGTTAGCAGAGGATAATTGGTGTTATAAATCCGAGCTCAAAATCGGGCGTGCATATCAAAAACGTTGCTGCGAACCGCGAACGACCCCCCCAACGGGACACCGTGCGACTTTTCTTCCCGTCTTGTTCCATCACCGTCCCCGCTGGCAGACCGTCGTGCGGGTCGAGGGAAGACAGCGTTTCGACACCATCTCCTGCGGATCCCACCCTTTATACCCCTTGTGCCGGATATTTTGATATGTGTCGACCGCTTTTCGGATGTATGTACAAAACGCGGAATCGAAGCCGAGCATATTCCCGTGTTCGATCGCCCTGTTCCGTTTCTCATCTCCCGCATCATCCCATCCCTCCCCGTGCTCAGCGCCCCCGTTCCCCATATCGCGATGCACTTTCCCAGCCAATACACACTCTCTTTCTGTCCCTTTCGTTTTTTGAATTTCATAAAGGCTCCACCGTCGTAGCCTCGTTCCCTTCTTTGTTGACGTAATCTATATATCCAGGTTCATCACTGATCAGAGTTGGCACTGTCAGAGTTTCCCCTACGGATCCAGACCCCCCACCGCGCACAGCCCATCTGCGTTCATGTTACAGCGGAATATCCCGGGGCCATGGACTCTTGTGCGCCGCCCATCCCGTACATGACATGCCAAATGATCTTGTCCTGACACGCCTAGCAACGAGCTGGCGGTTGAGATGAGACAGCCAGTCATACTGCGTTAAGAGTATATCGGATACTATAGCTTCATCCGCTCCCAATACACTGTCAAAATATCGTGACAGGACGACATTTTTATTTTCCTTTTGCCTCCTCTTTCGATCCGGGGCGGCGGCCAATTGGCAATTCCTAAACACTCACCCCAATCAGTTGTTGGTAGCGACCGCACGAGCGTCGCGATGCGGTGACTGAGAGATATCGAGCGCTATATGTCCGCTAGACGCCGAGTAGTAGTGACGAGTCGGGTGCTGGCCCGCGGCAAACGTTTGCGAGGATGATTGGACTGGTGGCAGTGGTGGGTTCGTTGAGTGCGTGTGACCGTCACGTTCTCACGGTGACTGGGAGAGATGTGTTTTGCAGATCGAGCAGTGCATCCTTACGACGGTCATCATGCTCGCCCTGGTCAATCCGCTGCACAACCCTGAACACAGAGCCATCGACAGAAACATCTCCTCCTTGTCCTCCCTGCCCTTATCCGCTCCCTCCTCCTCCCGCTCCTCCAGGCCCTCGCACCGAAAACCCCCAATACAGCACACTTTTGCTTCTTCCGCTCATCAAACTTCCTCTTCGTCACATTTCAGTTCATCAAAGTCCCTATCCGTCCCCCCAGCTGTGGCCCACGACCATTTCACTGCTCGGCCAAATGCCGCGCCTCAACACCTCCATTTTCTCCCTTCTTCATCCGCTTCCTCCGCTCTCCCAGCCCCTCCTCCCGATAACACCCCCACACATCTCCCTCACCCCCCAGCACCGCCCCATCCTCCCCCGTCCGTCGACATCCACTCCTACGCCCCGACCGAGCTCCTCAAGCTCCTTGCTTCGTTGCTCACACAAATCGCACGCACCAACGATGCCCTCTCCTCCGCAGACTCGGCAGCACATACCCTCCCATCCCATTCCAAAGCCGCACCATCAGACACTGCCTCTCGCACCCCTATATGGCGCTCTCTCA
The DNA here is from genome assembly GCA_038093075.1 of Boletus patriciae. Lineage (NCBI taxonomy): Eukaryota > Fungi > Basidiomycota > Agaricomycetes > Boletales > Boletaceae > Boletus > Boletus patriciae. Next base: position 29,168 of record JBBPRK010000202.1, on the reverse strand, counting down.
CCTCCGCATCCCGCACTGCACTCGCCAATCCTGCCTCCGCCCTCACTTTCCATGCCCGCAACATTCCCACCATCACTCTCGAAGCATATCTCTTACGGATCCTCAAATATTGTCCGACAACAAACGAGGTCTTTCTCGCCCTCCTCGTCTATTTTGACCGCATGTCTCGCCTCGCTTCAGAGGCTACCGGCCGTACCTTTGTTATCGACTCATTCAACGTCCACCGATTGGTCATTGCAGGCGTCACCGTGGCCAGTAAATTCTTCAGTGATGTATTTTACACTAATTCGCGATACGCCAAGGTGTGTCACATTCTTCCAATCTCGGTCATAACAATGATTAAGTTTCCGCGGCATCCAACGAATATCCTCTAGGTGGGAGGTCTACCTCAAGCAGAGCTCAATCAGCTAGAGCTCCAGTTCCTTCTTCTTAATAATTTCTCCCTGGTCATATTGCCAGAAGAAATGCAGAGATATGCCGAACAACTCGTTCTTTTCTCCCAGTCTCCGTCGCAATCGCACCCATCCTCGTCATTCTCCCAGAGTACGGTTCCCCAACCACCCCGCACGCCGTCAACGCAATTCCGATCACCGCCTTCCTCCGTTCCATTAGGTCCCGCACGTGCGATGGGGGCTATTGACGCATATGGCGGATCCGTTGCACCCGACCGAACACCAAATATGCGGGCAGTGCACACCCGAGATGATGACGCAAGCAGCATCTTTAGCGAGACATCTACCGAAGCCGAAACGGAAGGCGGCGATACGACGGACGACGAGCCGACGATACGCCCACCCAATTCAGCAAGCTCGTGTTGTGGTGACGTGGAGGAACCTGAAGGCGAGGGTGTATTCCGTGCGGATGGCGTTCGCGGCGATCCAGACCGAGACGATAGAGATAGAGATAGAGGCGAAGCAACGCCAGAGTTGAGAGCACAACGACGTGTGCGGGAAATAAGTGAGGATGTCGGGATGACGAGTCCCTAGTCACTTTCTCTGACTGACTCGCCGCTACTCGCTTTTTCTCTTTCTTCTTCCTTTCATTCGGTTTGTCTGGCCGTCGACTTTTGGTCTGTAGCCCATAATGAACTCGTGCATACCTTGTTTGCTCACACGTCTCCAACCTGTTAAAACTATAGTGCAACGTACGATAGTGTTTATACCTTTTTTTTTCTCTTCCTCTGAATTTCCACGGGTGCATGCGATCGCGAGGTCAAATTGCAAAGGGGAAAAATAGAAGCTCTAGATCTCTGCCCCTCAAACTGTCAACAAGTCAGGATGTGGCCTGTCTTGTCGTCGTTCATCACAACCTGTCAGCGAGGAATGAAAATTCAGACAGGCTCGTCTGACACTTCTGTCCACCACTCGATCTCGGTACAGTAGCCCCCGCCGTGTCAACCAACTGGAATGTTCCCGTCACGTAGCATGTGCTCGCCCATCTTTTCGGGAGCAGTGCCTGCACCGTCCACTGATACTTACCCATGGGCTCGGGCAGATCATCCAAGAGTAACGGTCGAGGAAGAGCCATCGCTTGGAGGAGTCCGAGCGACTGCGTGTCTTTTCGATTCTTCTGTTGATCTCAAGGCGCAGGTCCAGATCATCTTCGAGGAGCCACTGGCGAGTCTCACTATGCATGCAAATCCCACCTTGTCAGGTTCCAAGGGCCAACATCTCAGATCGGACGAGTCTGCCCAATGGGTGAACATTATTCGGTTACATCGACCTGTAAAGTACGGGAGAACACACGCTGACAATCTGGCTACACACCATCGAAAACAAAACTCGCGCACTGAACAAGTCGGACAATCGACCCGAGAACTTGAAACTGCTGTCGACTATGCGATGGGTATACGCGCATACAAGAACGTCCGTTCGAAAGCGAACATGCCGGGGATGGTGGGTCACATCCGGTCATCCGCCGCGGCCACTCTCGAGCGAATTTCGCGTTCGTCTGCCACTGGTAGGTCTACCTCCCACAGATCTCCGATTCAGACTCGTGCCATCCTCTTTCTCCGTCGCCCCCATGTCGCGCACGCGCCGCGTCACCCCGTCCAGACTCTCCTCGACGGTCCTCAACCCCGGCAACACCCGCCTCAGCATCTCGTCCACCTCTTCCCGTCGCGAACCGAGGATAGTCCCCTCCAAGCGCAGATGCGTCACACGCGCGTGACGGACCGTCGTGTCCCTAAACGACAGCATGTCCTCTGCATCGACGCACAGCCCGAGAGACTGCAGCTTGGGGCAGTGCTGGAGGAGCGAGAGGAGGCCGTCAAAGGTGACACAGGTAGGTGTGGGTTCTGCAGCGTCGGTCTCAAGACAGAGCTGCTCGAGCTCCGGCGACGCGGATGCGATCGTCTTGACGAGGTCGTCGTCCAGCTGGAGTTGGCCCAAGTCCGCGAGGTTCAGCACGCGCAGGGATCTCAGCGCGAAGAGCGGTTTTAGATCACACGCGTCCAGTTGGTGTTCCCGTCCCGGCGTGCCCACTTGTAGACCGAAGCGTCTGCCAGCTCCAATGTCGTGAACGAGGGAGAAATCCCGCGTGTGGGGGAATTTCACAGCGAATGAATGTAAAAACGTGCGTAATGACGGCGAGGTGCAAAACGACTCAATCTCCAGATGGACATTGGATGGGGAGACGTCCGGCATGAGAAAAATGTCCGCGAGCGTGTCGAGGTTGTAGTCCTTCCAATAGAGCGTTTGCAGACTTTGGAAGCTGTCCCTGCAAAGGCGATCACGAAGCGCGTCTAAATTGAGCACAGACCAACGTAGGTCCACCGCCAAATAAGAGAGTCTCTTGAGCTGAGCGAGGTGGACGAACGCATCGTTGTCCAGGCTAGAGCAAGCCACCGTCTCCAAACAGTGCAACCTACGCAGGACGCTTGAAATGGTATCTGCTGCAGACCTGCCATTGCCGGTTATTTTTAGATGCTCAAGTTTGGGGCAGATATCTCCGAGGGGGGCACGGATGACGTGGTTGATGAGTAGCTTGGCGTCAATCTCCAGAGAACGCAACGAAGGGTTGATAAAGAGGTTGATGGCTGGACTGAGGGAGTGATGACTCTGCCACTCCAGCTTGCGAAGGTTGGGAGTGAGCAGAAGAGGATCCCGCAGAGCGGCCATTGCGAGAAAGAGGGTAGAGCACCGCTCGTGTCGACCGTGACCAGAGTTCGTGTTCTCCGTGAGCACGCGCACGCGACTTGCGCGATCCATGAATCGCGTCCAGTCGGGGCCGGAAAACATCCGACGGCTCTACACGCCCGTGGGTTCATAGTGGTACACGAAATACGCGCGTACTCACCAGAGACCAGCTCTGGGTTTCCTTGATTCGCACTTGGAGCGGAAGAATGTTGTAAAGGGCCGAGATGTTGGGTAATTTGTACCAGAGGACCTCCTCGACTTGGCGCTGAAACGGCCGGCAAGACCTCGCAATGGCGGCGAGCGTTGGGAGGAGCGGCTTGCCTGAATCGTCAGCGACATACTTGAATATGATCAAAAGGATCTCGGGCACGAGGAGCGCTTGGTGCATGTTACGCCTGCGCGCAGCGGTGAGGGGAGGAACGAGTATGAACATGGGCCCGTAGTCAGGATTTAAAGTATCGGAGCTACCAATATCATATCCCTCTTGTGTAGTGACACTATAGTACAAGATGGTTGTAGCACAAATATGTCAAAGGCCGTTCCGTAAAAACACGATCCGTATTCACATAATTAACCCCTAAGACGCGTGTTTTTCTCGCGTCATGCACGGGGTCCTATCAATGTTATCATAGTAGGATATCGATGTGGACCAAAAGCGCGAAAGTTGGTGGTCGGCCTGCCCGTGCATCTGAATCCAGTTGCCGTGACGAGTGAAGATGGAAAACAGATTTGAAGCAATATTGACGACCTTAGCTAACCCTAACCCATCCAGCACTTATGGGTACTAAACAATGTAGTAAGTCCAGTGACTCCTGGTCTCACCTCAATGCTACAAGCGTAGTTAGCCAAATAAACTCATTCATTCATACAAGGCGTCGGTGTGGAGTAATGACATGGTCATGCTGCAACGTAGTAACGCGGGTGATCAATCGATCAGTCATAGCACGTTCGGTATCTTAAACCAACCAGCGTTGTTCAGTAAAATAAATATGCTGATCGCGCGAAACTACAATTCATCTCTCCTGTCCTCGTCCTCCAACGGACGACACAAAGCGGGACTCGTGCCGGTAATTTGGTACTCGCACTTTTCCAACTCTGCTACCGTTAGTAGGGCGTTCTCTGTACCACACGAAAGAATGAGCTGAAGAGGTGCAAACGGTAGTCAGCAAACAAGCGAACGACGAAACCAGAATAACTACCTCGACGCTGCGTTGTGGACCGTTCCAGCACTTCGTGCCTTGCGTATAGCGCTGTTTGGTATAGTATTCAAGTTCACCGGGTTTTGCAAGTTTATTCCACGAGGAGAATTTACTGGTTTGCACATTAGTCTTGGTTCTGGAAGGATGGCATCTTATCTGTAACTTACCCGAGACTGAACGTCGATCCACCCTTGTTCGGTTTTTGGCGTGCCTCGTCGAAAAGGCAGACCTCGTAGGTGTAGCTACAAATTGATGCGTCAATATCTGAGTGTTTGAGCATGAGAGATCACGAACTCTCCGGTGTCCTTTTCGAGGCATAGCCGGTTAAGCTTCTTCCATTCACCTTCGGGGCCGAACCCATCTGGGTCAAATAGATCAGAGAGGTCGTCATGCGCAGTCTGTTCCTCCTCGCGTGTGAGCTTGAGGCTGTGTTCCGCATCGGACAGAGCCTGCCGCGCCTCGTTGGCTTCTACAAGGAGGAACTTCAGCACAAATGCTCGCATACAAAGTTCATATACGACTACCTTCTGAAGCATCAGACTCACCACCCCCAATACCAAAGCCTTTCAGCCAAGAAAGGACAGTGTCGCGAAGGGAGACATAATGCGGAATGAGTGAATCAGGGAGATAGGCGGTTACTTGAAAAACTGAAGGTCAGACATCAGCAACATATTAAGACCGGGAGTTTAGAAAGTAGACTTACGAATCGATTGTGTTGCAGCATGGCCGACGATCTTGTCATGCTCCAAGAGTAAAGAAATGTGATCGGTCTTAATCAAACGATCGAGCTCCTTCTCGATTTGGTCTGCGTTCCAAATACCCTCCTCTTCCTCCTCGGCCTCAGGAGCATGTGCTTGCGTCTCCTCGCCACTATCCTCACCCTTGCGGATGTCATTGATGTGAGGAAGTCCTGCGAGTGATTCCCATCCTCGTACAGCTTCCAGAACCGCCATATCCTGGTAATTTGGGTTGTATCCTGTACGCAAGGCGTCGAGAACGTCGCCGAGTGCCTTTTCCTTCTCTAGATGTTTCTTGTGTTCTTTCTGCAGAGACTTTAATGCCACATGGTGAGTGAGCAGCGACTGGTAGAGTGCTACCGGGAAGGACGACAGGTGTCAATGTTGAGATGTGAACATAAAACGAAGTTCCTACGTGATTGTTTCTTGCGTTCTAATTCAGCAGCTGATATCGACTCTGCGTGTTTGGCAATATCTTGTAGAGAGTCAGCATTTGGACTTCTCATATGGCGATGTTCCTCACCTCTCAACCTTTCGACTTCGAGTTCACGAGACGCGACTTCGCGTTCCAAGTCGATTTTGAGTTTCTCAATACGGTTCTTCTCCTTCTGTGCGAATGCAATATACGTAGCACGTATTTTAGAGCCCTAGAAGATAGAAGACAGTGATCAAGATCTTAACCATGACGAGACATCTGTTGCACGTACGGTTTTCCGCAATTTACGCTCCGCTTCCTCCTTCTTGCGGTATACTTCGCCAACCTCCTTACATGTGTCAGAGCACACACCCGGTGCTTCATCTGACCCGTCACAACATTCGGGCTCTGATATGAGGTTAGATCGTTGGCAATTTGGAACGGTGCGGATTACCCACCACAAAGACCGTCCTGCACACGTGAACTGGGGATAGTCGCGCCAATATGTCCTTCATTCTTACAATAAAACGTTGTTCCAGGACAGGCGCTGGTACCTAACCTCGTTAACTCGTTCTGGATTAGTTGTTTGATTTGTAACTTACCAGGCTCATCACTGCCATCAGGGCAGTCGCAATAGTCATCATTTACCGCACCCCAAGGAATTTCCTTCGAGCCGTCCAAACATGACCACGTTCCTGATGCAGAAGGGGTGTACTTTGCTTGAAGAGCCGGAGGAACACCGTGCGTCTTATCGAGCGCTGCAAGGGCGGGGAGGGGGAGAGCAAGGAGCAACCAAGGAATCATTTGACCCAACCTTCGTGCTGAACGCGCCCTGAGTCAAGCGCGACGTGGCAAATAGGGCGTAATTACATAATAACTTCTCATTAAAACGGAGCTTTAATTATTGGAGTTCGCCGAGTAGCAGCGTGAGTGCAGCGCAGAACTCCAATCGACATCGACGACGACAACGACAAGGCCACGACATCATGGTGAGTCTAGCTTTACAGACGTGCACGAGCGAGCGTGCCAGGGGTTTCTCACCGAGCAAATCTTCGGGAGCACGCTGGATCCACGCAGTGTCGTCTAGATTACGACTAGGGACTAACCCTTCACTCAGGCCAAGGCAAAGACACCTGCCCCATCATCTGGCGGAAAAGCTGCCAAGAAGAAGAAATGGTCGAAGGGAAAGGTCAAGGACAAGGCACAGCACTCGGTCATCTGTGATAAAGCAACCTATGACCGTGTGATGAAGGAAGTGCCTACATGGCGCTTCATCAGTCAAAGTATTCTCATTGAACGACTGAAAGTCAATGGGAGCTTGGCACGTGTCGCCATCAAACACCTGGAGAAGGAAGGCTTGATCAAACGCATCGTGCACCACTCGGGCCAGCTCATCTACAGTTAGTTCTCGTCTCCCTTGTCGAAGTCATCATTTTTATTGACAACGCGACATAGCCCGGTTAACGACTGCCTCGGATTAGAGCTAGTCAATTCTTTCGCATCCTGTGCCTGCCACAAGCCCATGTATTTCACCTATTGCAACCAAAATTATGCTTATGACTGGCACACGAATAACTTTCCATGGAAATCAATTCCCTTGTAGATGCTGAGAGGACTTGAGCCCGCTTGGTGAACCCCGTCCCCTGGTTGCACATTCAAACGTATGACGTTCAAGTACCAGCTGATCACATTGGAGTTGGAAATTGTAGAATCAGTTATTCAGACCATTTGGTGATTGGCCCTCGTCACGCTTTCAACGCCACCGATATTGTGAACGATCTTCCGGTCCTCGCCTTTCATTTGAAGCCTTCTTTACATGGTCTCGCTCAGATATTAACGACATTCACCCGCCACTCGTCATGATTAGTTTTTACGACATAGCAAGTCCACGATCGGACCATGGACCGAATGACGATTCGTAACATCTCGCTTACTGGTATCTTTTAGTCTCCCTAAGCCAAACCTAATACTTCGAGACTCGTCCTGATCATACGGGTATTTTTAGTGTCTGCTCGAGGGGTCGACTGGCTCACACAATTCCCGAAGATGGACCTGCCTGCTGCCATCTCACTCCCAGCAACCAAGGTTGACGCCGCCCTTTCTATTGAGGACACCCCGATCGCTCTCAGCTCTATTGCGATCAAATCTCGAGCTTCCGTGGCCAATAGTCTTGGGCTCACCCATGATGTGCCGGCCACTGGCATGATCTCTGGAGTCCCTGCGAACCTCCAAACACTAAAGTCTCGAGAATACATACAATTTGTAGCTCTTTGCTGGTTCCACTACCTCGAAGGATGGAACGATGGAGCGAACGGGCCGTTGCTGCCACGGATCCAGCGGGTCTATGGAGTACGTCTCTTTCAGTCAGCAGGCGGATGTTGCTGACAGGTAACCAGGTCGGATATGCAATGGTTTCATTGATATTTGTTTTCGCCTGTCTGGTGTGTTATGCATCTCACAGCTGCAGAAGCAATGCATGAAACCAGAAAATGATTAGGGGTTTATAACTGGTGCATTGCTGAACGTCGTCCTGACTGAAAAGTTGGGATTCGGGAAGGTGACGTGTGATCAGTTCAATACGAGGCATTCATACCAGAACTATTTTCAGGTCATGGTCTTGGGTGTGTAATCTCACCACGGCGAACCCGCCGTTTTTTAACCGATACCCGTAGGCTCCTTGTCGCAAGTGATCGCGTACTCCATTGAATGTTCTGCACCCCCATTTCCTCTATTCGTAAGTGCATACTTTATCAACGGTGTCGGCTTGGCCTTGCAGGTAAGATTCTCTGCAAAAAGTCACCGGTTTTACTCCTTACTTCTACCTATGACCGAGTTTAGAATGCTCAATCTGTTGGGTACGTGGCATCCTTCGAGGGGGATGCAGAAGCAAAAATGGGTATCTTCATGGCCGGCAAGTGAAACACTCGTATCCGTGCTGTGTTCTGAATCTCCCCCTCCCCCTTCAGCATATGGTGTGTCTCTGTCAACGCACACTGCGCAGGTCGCTGATAGTAATCACCGGCAGGTGGTGGCGCTCTTGCGTCCCCACTTGTAGCTACTCAGTTTTCTCAGCTCAATCATTGGTCTTTCCATTTTTTCACCTCTCTTGGCATAGCATTAATCAACACGGTGGCTCTCATTGTCGTTTTTCGATTAGAGAGGCAAGAAGGTAACCTCGTTCCGGGATTCCTGCCGTAAACACTCACCGTCCTCCGCCAAGAATGTCTCGCACAAATTGGGATATCCTCGGAGCCAAAGCAGACCAATGAACACAGTCATTTCCGCCAAATTTTCGCCCTCAAGAACGTCCATCTTCTTGCATGCTTCATTCTATTCTACGTTGGAGCTGAGGTGACAATGGGAGGTAATAATCAATCATCCCTTGTGATGTATGTAGCACCCGTTATTTACGATACCAATCCAGGATGGATTGTCACATATATCATCGACATTAGGGATGGAGGGGTGTCGTCGGGATACATCTCTACTGGATTTTTTGGTGGTGGGTCCATTGCTTTTTATGTGGGATCATCTAATGTACAAAAACAGGACTGATGGTTGGTCGTATCGCGTTATTGTGGGTGAACAAGAAGGTTGGACACCCATACCCATCCACCACGTACACGCTGACCTTCACAGATTGGTGAACGTTTAGCGCTGTTTATCTACGCTATATGCGCTATTGGGTGCGTATCGTCTGTGACACGAGAGCTTTGATCACTAACCTTTCTGCAGCCTTGAGCTCGTAATATGGTTCGTGCCATCCCTTGTTGGTGATGCTGTCGCGGTTGCAATCATTGGAGTATTAATGGGGCCGATGTACCCGATCGCTATGAACCATTGCGGCAGAGTATTCCCTCGCTGGCTTCTGACTGGGGCAATCGGCTGGATTGCTGGATCAGGCCAGGCAGGGTCTGCCCTTGTGCCCTTCATGACAGGGGCCATTGCCTCAAAAGCTGGGATTGCAACGCTCCAACCTGTGTAAGTGAAATGTACCTTGTGTATCGGTAACCTGACATCCAATGGCGTATAGATTGGTGGGCATATTAGGTCTCATGACGGTTATCTGGGTTATGATCCCTAAAAGCGCACGACGCGATGACTGAGCTTAGCCGCAACTGATCTTGTTACTCTTTCTGTCGCTTTGTTCCGAGGGTGTCCCTTAGAAAGTTTAGTTATACTGTCTGATGGTTGGCGTCATTAGCATTTGAATTACCATTGAATCCTTGGTGTATTGGTTTCCTCTTGGGTTCTTGAAGGCTGTATATCTTATCGTTAGAATCATTGGATTTCATGGTTGAATCAATTCAAAAGGGGTTGAATTGTATTTTCGGTCCATGACGACTACGCTAGTTATCATCCTTCTGTCCTACATCTCACCACATTCTGTAAACGATGTTATCATGGGCGTTTGCCATACGGGATGATTGCTCACCTGTTATTTTGACGACCAGCTTAGGCCTGTTATTAGGACCAGTAGGCACATTTTCGATCTTGCGAAGTGTGAGCATGCCGTCGATCACCTTACCAAACACGACATGCTTCCCGTCGAGGAAGTCACACTTGGCTGTGGTTATAAAGAACTGACACCCATTCGTGTTTGGACCGGAGTTAGCCTAGGGAATGTTAAAATGCGCGGGAAGCCAACGTGGACTGCCGTACCATCGACAGAAGACCTGGACCCGTATGCTTCTCCTGGAAGTTTTCGTCCTAATGAATGGCTGAGCACTGCGGCACGATAGGCGTCGCGTTGCGACTAACCGGGAAGTTTTTCCCGTACACCGAGAAGGAGCCAGTACCATCGCCGTTTAGGAAATCACCACCTGTCGAAGAATGAGCTGATATATTGTGAGGAAGGCAATCGACACCATACCCTGACACATGAAGTTGGGCACTCTGGTCTGAGGTCAGCAGTCAGGAAAATCCAATCTAGTAGGGACCATACACTCTACAGTCACAGTCAGAAAACACGTAGGAATTCCTCACGTGCATCATGCTCACCTGTGAAAAGTCGCATTCTTATAACCCTGTGGACGAGCGTCCCGCCTACCACGTCCTTGACCTGATCAGAGAAAGTGCCCGTCACAAAGAAGATCCGAATCACCTGCATTCACCAGTACAGAGCTGCCTAAAGTTCTCTGCTGTCCTGATCGGATGTCAGAACACAAGCAGTAGACCGATGCGGAGGACGCACTTTGGGACGATATCACTGAACAGCTCCATTTTGATACGTCCTGCAGGTGTTTCACCGATGTTTATGTCCATGAAGACGACTGGGCGTGTGGTTGAAGACATTTGGGCGTTGGATTAGGTGTTTGATTGGACGAGGTCGGCGTTACAACCGTTTCGGAAGTTCTTGTCCGAGTGGCGCAACCGTGCCAAAAGAACTTGAATTGGCCACAGTCTGTCAGTGCTCGGAGATAAGGCCCCAATCACCAATTCCACAGTCCCACCACTCGGCGAGCTGCGGAGCTCCCCGAAAAAAGGCGTGCAGAATGACACGCTGGGAAAACCGTGGGGCTCCAAGAGATAGGAAAAAGTGCGGAGTACCCATCTCGTACACGTTCCTCCAAGTTCATTTTCCTCCTCTAATTCTACCGCCTCCATGAGCACTGAGAAGTACTACTACATCGGCGTGGACATTGGGACAGGCTCTGCAAGAGCGTGTCTTGTCGACGCCAGTGGTCACATCGCAGCCTCTGATACCCAAGATACGAAGACATGGCGCGATGAGAACGATCACAGGATCTTCGAGCAATCAACTACAGACATCTGGTCCAAGATATGCATCGCCGTCAAGAATGTATTGGAAAAGTCCGGTGTAGACAAAAGTGCGGTCAAAGGACTCGGATTCGATGCGACCTGTTCGCTCGCGGTCACAGACTTCGACGGAAATCCAGTATCCGTGACGAGAGGGAAAGATATTGGAAGCGTTGGGGGCGAAAGGAACATCGTTTTGTGGGCAGATCATAGAGCCGAGAAGGAAGCGGAACTCATCAACTCAACCGACTCCGTTGTTCTGAATTATGTCGGTGGGACGATGAGTGTATGCTTGCGTTCACGTCTTCCCCTATCAGGTCATGCTGATCTCTATCCATAGCTCGAAATGGAGGTCCCGAAGATCCTGTGGTTACAGAAACACATTGACGCGGCTCGTTTCTCCCAGTGTCAGTTCTTCGACCTTCCCGATTTCTTCACCTACAAATGTACCGGGGATAACACTCGGTCGTTCTGTTCCACGACGTGCAAATGCTCTTTCGTTCCTGACAAGGGTTGGCAAGAAGATTTTTTTACTCAAATCGGCCTTGCCGAGCTTATTGATGGGGGCGAATGGAGGCAGATCGGGGCCGCCAAAGGTCGTGTCAAACCTGCTGGGTCACCAATCGGTCAAGGCCTCACCGAAGAAGCTGCAAAAGACCTTGGTCTATTGAAGGGAACGTCTGTTGGCAGTGGCCTCATCGATGCGTGAGCATTTGGACATGGCAACCATGAATCTGAGGCGCTAATGATTTCTGAAGGTACGCAGGTTGGATGGGTACAGTTGGGGCACGGTATACAGAAAACGGACGCTTATCGGCGGCTCCTGCCCTTGACGAGTCACGTCATCGACTTGCTGCCGTCGCGGGAACAAGCACATGCCACCTGGTACAGGTTGGTACGATTATCTCTCTTTTTAGCGTGACACTGAGCTGCGCGCAGAGTAAACAAGGGGTGTTCGTAAATGGTGTTTGGGGCCCATACAGGGTGAGACGAACTCCTCTATTGACCATCGATGTGAGGTCTCCGAGCTGAATCTGTGACACAAGGATGCTGCTTTCCCTGGATGGTGGATGAACGAGGGTGGACAGTCTTCAACCGGTCAACTTATTGACTTTGTAATTACTACTCATGCTGGGTATGCCGAGCTTCAAGAGCGGGCCAAACAAAAGCAGAAGAACATCCACCAAGGTTAGCCTATCGGCCCCCCAGTGTAATATATAGGCGTTGACAGTACTGACCTTCGCCGTCCCCGAAGTACTTCTCGAAGTGCTTGAAAAGTTATGCCAGGAGAAACATGTCGGGTCGTTCACGGAACTTACAAAAGACGTTCATTTCTATCCGGACTTCCATGGTATGCTAACTTACTGCGTTGGTGCAACATTTCTTATTGCTTTACAGGAAACAGGTCACCGATCGCAGATCCTCGCATGAGAGGCGCCATTATTGGTCTCGAACTTGTATGTCGAATTTTTCCTTCCCTGTCAGTACCCCACACTCCCGGTTTTCAGGACGCTTCCATCGCCGATCTGTCCAAGAAATATTACCTGACCCTCGAAGCCATTGCTTTACAAACGCGTCACATCATCGAATCAATGAATATCGCGGGCCACGAGATCAATTCTCTTTACCTTTCCGGGGGACAAGCGCGTAACGCTGTTCTTATGCAACTTTTTGCCGACGTTTGCGGAGTCCCAGTCGTTCTTCCCGCGTCTTATTCAGAAGCTGTTGTGCTTGGCGCGGCAATGCTAGGGAGGATTGCGGCTGAAAAGGTAACGGAGTCCGAGCAAATGTGGAAAATAATGGCGAGTCTGGCATTTCATGACAACGGTCCTAACTGAAGTGTTCACACTATTCGCGCTCTTAGGTTGAGATGACCCTCCCAGGTACCATTGTGGCTCCCGCACCCTCTCCAAAGGTCAAGAAGCTCCTTGACGCGAAGTACAAAATTTTCAGAGAAACCATCGAGATTCAGAAACGGTGGCGACAGCAGATGGAGGAAGCTACTAGTGAGTGATAATAGAACACTACACCGAGGACTGGGGGGGATGGGAATTGTAGATACCAGAGTAGAATGACTTCGTACCGTTCGAGTGCAGGCCTGGTTGAACGTGTCAAGATACACATAGATCGTTGGCTGTCAATATTTAAATTGTTACTCACAACGTCGCCGACACCAGAAGTCTTCCACGGACGGCTCCATTTGACGTCGCCGCCTAATATCCATCCTCCCCTTCGATCATGATGGTCTTCATCCGCCATCCCTTGCGATCATCGTCCATGTCATCGTCCGCCCAATCGAAATCCTGGTCCCCAGTGCCTCGTCCACCTATTTCAGCACCGACTCCATTCCCTTTGGATGGATGTTAGGGAACGAGTTCGATCCAGCATGAGGACCAGGAATGTCACCTTGCTCTATCCCGCCTAGAATATCGACGTCTTCGTCTTCTTGGAGTTTTTTCCGGAGCGCAATTTGAGTTTCGTCTTCCTGTTCCCGACGATAAGATTAAATACCTGCTCACTATAATTGTCCGAAAAACTCACGAGATCGAACTCTGACTCTCCTTCTTCATACGGGACATTCTCGTCCGCTTCCTCAAATCCTCCTGCGAATGCACCCCATCGTTCAGGAGAGGGGCTATGCCAGATGAGAATAGTCCCTTGGTTGGTAGTTGAGGCAAGACGTGGAGCAGATGGGTGCCACTGTGCGACAAACAGAGTGAATAAGGATCGAATTGTGAAAAGAGGGAGAGAAACTTACATGGACATCTACTAACGGTTCTCTCCCACCATCTAATGCACTCGCAAACTGACCATCATTCGAGATATCCCATATGTAAATCTTATGCGTTGCTGGGTCTGCCGCGCCTATATGGAGCATCCAAATCGGAAAGATGAAATAGAACAAGGGCCTGCCCGTTTACATACCACCTGCTAACCACTCTCCGTCCGGACTGTATGACATTGAATGCCACGCAACTTTCGAGATCGGGTCGCTAAACTTGTGTGTAGGCTCCAATTCTGTCTCGAGTATCGGGTGTATATTTACGGAGACCGAACTCGTTTCAGAGGCTGTAACACCATTGCCATCGGAGTTTAAGTTTCCAGTGGTGTATTCAACAGGGGCAGAGTTCGATGACGACGAGACGCCATTTCTAGCAGAGGATGGCGGCGGAGATGGATAATTAGGAAGCATAAACTGGCGAATGGTTCTATCAGATGAATTCGTCGCCAGACGTCTTTGCACACCAGGTAAGTCACGAGGAGAGGGGAAAGCTGGAATACTACTCAGTACTCACCGACCTCCCTTGGCAAACTCGAGGCCCTTGATGACGCCTGCGCCAGATATGCGGTGCCTCGCGATAAGCTACAAGAAAGCTGTTAACTGGGTATTTTTCTATGCTTCCACAACAATGCCATCTCAATCTTGGAGCACTCGAAAGAATGGACAATCGAAGCGGAAAGTGGTTTTGCCGAAACTGGGCATCACAACTTACCCCTTTCGTTCGGACATTAAACACATATACTGTACCCGCCGAGGTACCAACGAAGACATGTCGACCTGTTGGATCGAATCGGGCGGAGGTCATTATCGGCCTACATGTGTGATGGAGCATATCAATTTCAGATAGAAAACCACGAAGATCGACATGAGCCATTAGGGATGGTACTGAGGATGTGGAGTGAAGCAACATACCGTGCCCTCTCATCACCTTCGTCTTCATCGCAGAGCTCGAACCGACCACGGTGAGTGGTACGCAAATCGACGATATATGCTTCGCCCGTGCTTAGAAGGGCGAGTATAATACGACTTGAGATCGAGTCATGCAGGACATGGTCGTCAAGACGGCCATGGAAATTTCGACAAACCTGCCCACCTGTTCCTTGGGTGAAAGCTTGCTGCGACGACTGGTGCATCGAATCTAATAGTTGCATGTCTGTGAGGCGGGTCGTAAGGTGACGCGAGATCCCAGATGATGATGTTCCAGTCTTTGGATCCAGTGAGGACGTATCGGGAGTAGCGTGACCAGCTGCGAGGGTGAGTGTCATGCGCGAGCTACGACGCTGGCTGGACGCACTCTATGGCGGTGACACCTTTTACATGACCCTCACACCACCTGATCGTAGCTCTCGTATCAAGGTCCCATATAACGGCCGATCCGTCACTACGTGCAGCCGCAAGAAGCTGTCCGGAGGGGTTGAAACGGGCAAACGAGGCACCCGAGACAAGTGAGGTCTGTACGGCTGTCGGGTGGGCGATAATAAACGGGCCTTCGTATAATATTGGTGTGAGCGAAGTGCGATGCAACTCGAGGGGTAGACGTACTGAGGAGAGTTGCGTTCATGGCCGTTGCAACTTGCTGCTACCGTCGTCAAAGCGGTGTCAGAGTCGATGATGCAGACGCTTGACTCGCTCGTTGTTCCCCCTGATTTTGCACGCCATGACAGGATAGCGGAAGCGACCGTCCTGGCCGATCTGTACGCATGGAAATCAAACACGGAGCCCTTGCTCAACCAGCTGGACTCATTGGACGTCTCCGCGCTCTCGATCTCTGAACTAGCTGATCTCGTCTGCGTTCTTGCCCCGTTGACGACGGTAGCCCAATGGTCCTCTCCGGCGACGCGCTCACTCGCATCTGGTACCCCGTTCGGTCTTTCGCGACACGTCCTCACTGACTTTCGCTACAGTTCGCCTGGCCAGAATCCCTGCTTCAGACCAACTCATCACCCACATTCTGACCCGGGTTGTTAAACCTCTCTTCGCTCCAACCCCCCATCCGCGCCTTCACACATCCACAGCACGGATCCTGCCTCGTCCAGCAGACGTACAGGATACGTATGTCGAACAACCATGGAAAAAACATCCGGGTCTAGATGAGGTCATCCGTTGGTGTCTCCTAAACACAGAGGTCTGGTCTGTCTGTCCGGTGTACTTGGTTCTTACTGATCACCCTCCTTCGTCATTAACTAGTCCTCGGGATACGAAATCGCATGGCCACTTTTCCTACCCCCAGTCATGTCTTTCCTAGATGATTACCAAGTGCACTACAAGCTCTTTGGCGTCCGTCTGGTTTCTGATATGCTAACTCGCGTGCCTCCTCATCTACTCCTTCGAACCGGTGTAGATACGCTGATATTCAATGTGTGTAGCATTTTGATGTTCTCACATGTGTCATCGCATTGCTGAAATCTGGTTCAGTCTCTCACAAATTCCTTGTCGCACCTCGGAGACCAGTCAACGCCAGACTTCATACGTTTAGCCGTTGCGACCACCCTTCAGCTCATTGACCTCACCACCCCCTCCTCTCACACCCTGTCATCATCGCAGTCTAAGTCGCTATCCACCCGCTTTTCCCGACTTTCAACTCTTCTCTCTTCCTCACTGCTCGGCACAGTTATAATGTACACGCCTACCTTTCTCCCTCCCGTTTCGTCCTCAGCCCCTGATCCTGATCCCTTCGCCGATCCGGAGCACGTGGACATCGATCTCGTTCGTGTCCCAGAAGCTCCCTTGCAAGCGTCGGCGCTACAAAAGCAATCTTTCAGCCCAACCCTCGTTGCAGCGGCTCAAAGTTTACCGTCTGTTTTGTCGGCGCTTGGGATCGGGGGTGTCCGTTTCCTAAAGGGTATTATCCCTGTCTTAGTCGAGTGGCTTGCCCTGCCTCTTCCTGTTGTTGCCACTGAAGCAAGGTGTCCTGATGACAATGAGGAAACCTCTCCACGCGATGCAGAAGGAATACATTATGGTTCAGAATCATCCACAGCAGGTGTTACACTTCATGTTGCCTCATTATCCAGCTTGTCTGTCCTCTTCCACACCTGTGCCCCCCGAATAGGAGGGTGGTCCACAACAATTGTCGATGCCATTGGACGGTGCTGGGTTGGATGCCTGGATACTGAGAGTTGGAGAAGAGATAACACTGTTTCAAAGGACAGTCTGTATTTTTTGAAGAAACAGTTGAAAGAGACAGCTGTTCAGTTAGCAGAGGTGTATCCTGGTGTCATTGAGGTATGTCCATCTGTGATTGTATTGATATTTCTTATTGTCATGTTCCTTTTGGATGGTTCTCATTTGTTGTCCTTTAATTTAAACTAGTCTCTAGTTTTATTTTTGTATTAGTGTCTTCACTGCTCATTTACTCACAAGTTTGTATCACAGAATGAGTATGCCATGCTACTGGCATTCAATAAAGCCCTTTTTGAAGACCTAGTAGGAGGAATTTGATAAATTTATTTAAGTTCAGAAATCCTGCTCAATAAATGGTAAACCTGGAGGGTAATGAGTGATATATGCATATGCATTCCTGGACCCAAATGGTCCAGGTCTTGGGTTCAAAAATATATGTCACCAGATTGAATGTTGGACTGGTTACTCCTTGTGTTAAGCTTTACTCTGGAGTGATGCAACATGGTGCTTGTGTCAAATCTAGGTCCTCCAAGCCCAAGTCTGACAGAGGATCATGGAATGGAGAGAGGAGATGAGTACTGAGGTGGACCGGAGGCCTGACAGAGGATAACAGAAAGAGGGGCTCAGTGAGGACTTTGGCAAAAACTTGTATATCATGCCCTTGCTGAGCTTATTGTCCTCAATTTCAGAGGGATGGAGATGAAGGGAGACAAGGAGAAATGGAGGTCAAG
Organism: Boletus patriciae; assembly: GCA_038093075.1. Taxonomy (NCBI): domain Eukaryota; kingdom Fungi; phylum Basidiomycota; class Agaricomycetes; order Boletales; family Boletaceae; genus Boletus; species Boletus patriciae. Next base: position 11,284 of record JBBPRK010000202.1, on the reverse strand, counting down.
GATATGAAGGTTGCAGAAGGAGAGAGAGAGCACAAGTGGAGACTTTGAGAGAAGGAGGGAGGATTTAGTCAATATACAAACTGAGGTACTAGGATGGAATACAGGAGGCTTATACATATACTATGAGGGTTGGATTGGAAATGGAGGAGTGCATGTAAAGGTATGAAGAGGAGGAACAGGGAATGGAGGAAGCATATGGAGGAGGAATTGTGGCTGAGGACATAACATAGGAGGAATAAAGGGTCATAGGTATAAAAGGGGATAAAGTCTAAATAAGATGAAGGCAGTAAATAATGGAGGTCCGATACAGAGAGAAGCACAAGTCCAAGGTCAAGCTCTAAGGGTGAGTTGAGAGTGGACCAGAGGAATGGGCATGGATATGACAGCTTGCTTATGCATATGTCCTCCTATTTCACCTCCTTTTGCTATCTTCCTCCTATTCAATACTCTACTTGTGTTGCTGCTCATGTTGTGTTATACATACTACTGGCTTTGTTGTCATGGGGCACGATTGGCTGGCAGGAGATGCTGACTAAGCGTGCCCCATGGGGCATGACGGCTGTGTGGTGACCCTGGACAGGGCGCACTCATCGTCGGCAACAGTGTTGGGCGATTTTTGGGCAGCGGACAAGGCAGCGGGTCGGCTAATCGACGAGACAGGTACCTAGATTAGATAGTACCTTTGATAATCTACCTACTCCGAGCCCGAGAATAGGTGCTGTCATTGAGTAATCGCCAAAATGGGAGCCAGTGCGCCCATCGTGCCCCATGCATGAAAAAATCGTCTGGTTTTCCATGGGGCACGATCACCCGCCAAAAAAACCAGGCACTCCGCCAAAATCATTGTGCCCCATGGAAAACCAGATGGCATTTTTCGTGCGTGGGGCACACTCCAATATGCGATCTGACAACATCACCTCATCCTTACTCATCAATCAATTCATCCACACTCGTCGGACGCATTTCTGCAGTCAAAAAAATTGCGCCCATGCGCGCTACATATTCTACGTATTTACATGTCCTACATACCATTTTTCCGCAGCGAAAATGCTGCAGGAATGATTGTTTCCCTCCTCGTGAGGGTTGGCCTTGGTTGTGGCAGCGCCGGGGTCGCATTTGCCAGCGCTTGCCGACGCTGACTAATATTACTGTTTCTGTACCTCGTTCGTGCCCCAGAGCAATTTAAAGGTTGCTTTTGTTACAATGGCCTATCCAAATGGTCTGAGGAAAATATTGCTCTCTCACATTTTTGCCTTAACCCATTTGATCATCCAATTTACCCTTATATCACCCCCTTTTGTCTCTCATTGTCTGGCATAACTTGTGTCCCACTGGCATCCACTAGCCTGCCCAAATGGTCTGAGTTGTACATTGCTTTCTCTGGTTGTCCTTTTAACACAATTATTCATCTTAATTACCTTGCTTGGCAAGGTTTCTCCTGGGCCTTATTGAAGCCCTTTTTGTTGTTCACATACATATACTTTATGTATGTAAATGCTTCCTGGCTTGTATGTGTGTCAGCAGCGCACTGCATCTTTGTTCTCACTCACTGGCAGTTCATGTAAATAGTCTGTGAGAGGTCTGCAACTATCCATAAGGAACATGCTGCATGCACTTGCTACTGCCTTCATGGACCCAATTGATACCATTTCACCTCTTCACCCCTTCACTTTGTCACTTTTTTGTTTTGTCTATCTAACTTTTCATTTCATTTTCATATTTAGTCTTCTTTGTAGTCTACTCTACTGACACCATACCCCATGTCGAGCTACTCAACTTTCTCTTTGTCTTGTATTGTATATAATCATCACTGTGCGGTCTCAAAGAATGAGAAAACATTTTCCCATTGATTCAGTCCAAATGAAAGATTATGTGCTGTGATGAGTAGTGACAATGCTTGAAACCAATCTGAGTCCAATTTCATCTCTTACTGTATCTACCTTACCTTTTTTGGCTTATCTCTGTTCCCTTTTTGAACTTGACTTGCAACCATGTTCCTGCCTCACAAGCAGTGAACCACTTACACATTGTTTTCTGAATATCAATAGCTGCATTTTAAAGTAGGTATTTCCTCCCCATCATAATGGTTAATAATCTGTGGTGCATGTGTTGCATACCAAGGGTGTGGAAGGTGGGAGATATGAAAGAAAATCTAATGGAAATAAATGATAGCTTCAGTTATCTGTTGTGATTTTCAGTTTGTTTGGATCCAAACATCAGTATAGCTTTATGACACTTAAGAACCTTAAGTGCAATTTCATAGCTGCACACACAAAGTAGCTGATTACTTTCAAAGCAGATCCTTCATCTTTTAAAGTGCTTTGCAACTGCTTTTATATACATTTAGCTAGCACACTTTAGCACTTGTACTACTTTAGAACTTTTGATTACACACTGTAGAATAGCAGCAAGGAATATTAAAATAAGGTGGGGATGGAAGGGGGAAAACACCAGCACATAGAGTGACAGGAAAAATAATAATAAGCAGGGATGTAAATGGCCTACCATATTATGAAAGGAAATGTAATAATTAAAGCATATATCAATGGGGGAAAAATCAAATCCAAAGGATGACCAAGTGAAGCTGGCAGTATGCAATGGCAGGGAAAATGAATGGAGAGATCAAATGATGACAAAAAAACAGTAGGACTTGGGATATCATGGAATGGCAGTGGTGGGTTAAACAAAAGAGATTGAATAATAATGAAAGAAACAGTAGGAATTTGGAATATTGGTGAGCAGCAGTATGCAATGGTGGGGAAAATGAATGGAGAGATCAAATGATGACAAAAGAACTGTAGGACTTAGGGTATTATGGAATGGCAGTGGTGGGTTAAACAGGAGGGGTTGAGTGATAATGAGGGGAGCAGTAGGGATTTGGAATATTGGTGAACAGCAGTACCAGTAGGAATAATAAGATTGGTCCTATATAAAATATATTAGCACACTCTAAAAGATAATAAGATGGCTTACAAATATGAGTGTATTTATTCCCAGTATTATTCCCAGTATTATTCTTGAACACAGTCTCACTACCAGCATCCTGTTGCATATTGTTACAGTTTTTCTCTTATATCATTGTGTCCTCTTCATTTCCTTCTCTTGTTGAGTCCATACATTCCTTGGTATGTTTCATCTTGAATGGGTTCACTGTTTTCTTGTCATCAATTCTATGCTACCTCATTTCTTTCTCTTGTAACATCCCATACCATTTCCTCTTACTACCAGAAGGAATACCAATTCCTTTTGTTATCTCTTGTCTTGTAACCACAGACAGCTTCTTCTTTAGGCAGCTCTCTTTATGCTGACTACATGTTCCCACTTCTACAATATTCTTAAATGTTCCATCACCTTCTATAATGACATGTCCCTTAGGATAAATACCTCTCTACCTGTATTGTAGTCTCTCATACTTGTTCTGCGCAATCTAGCATATTTCTTGTGTCCTCAACCCTCATCTCATTCCCAAGAATCCTTGTCTCTCTTATCCCCAGTAACCCTTGAGTTCTTTTGTCCTTAACTCTATCCTTGAGATATTGTGACTCTTAGTGAGTTCCTCCTCAATGATAGACCTTGTTTCAATGCCACACAAGAAGACATCTCATATAACACATATCATAGGTAGCCTGTTGGGCTTTCTTGATATATAATTGCAGCCAACTGGATGTTAGAGCAATGCTCCACTACATGGATGAGCTCTTGAGTAGCACCTCCCCACTTCTGGTCAGAAAAAGAATACTTGCTGGTTATCAGCTTGCCAGCTTTTGTCTTTCATAACAGCCTTTCATCTGAAAGTGAAGATAAGCTGTAGGCTATATTTAATTTGGTAGGAAGATCAAGAACATCTTGATGAATGCTGGGCATAGGACAATGAAAAGAAAAAGAAAATATGTACTGTAGTACTACAAAGACCTAGAATACCCTTGATACTACTATATATACAAGGGCTTTTGTATTGCTGTAGTTAACATGGACATGATCCAAGATGGAAGGAAGGTTGGTTGTTGTAAGCAAGCAGCTGACAAGGTTGGAATGGAATGCTTTGAGGGGGTCACTAGAGTTAAGATCTTCATAGATATAGCTATTATTTACAAGAAGTTCATGAACTTCATCTGTAATGGTTTCTTGTGATGACCCATATGAAAAAAGTTGGTGTATAGTGCCAGCACTGCCAAGCTGACACCATGCCTCCAGTTACAGAGGTGTTGATATGGCTGTCAAAGTGTGTTAGTAACAATATAAATATGTACAAGGGACATATGCTGTAACACACTTGTGCATTGAGCTGAGCATACAAGCATAAAAATTTAATTGGGGAAATACAATGGATATGACCAATATCAGGATACTGGTTATTTTATCTTTTGGGGTGGTGTCAAACAGCATACTTCCCAGCTAAAGTGGGAATAACTCTAAGCTGCCAACTCTGAAACTTCAGAGGTGGACTTGGTCATAGCAGGACTTCAGCTTCAGCTTGTGTGCTGTGCCTGAGTTTCAAGTCTTGGTGTCCCAAATTTACTGCATCATTTGGGACCTATCAGAGGGGTGTGAAAGACCAATGTGCCAGCATAGTAACACTGAGTAGGTCCACTGGCAGGGGAACTTAGAGGGTTCAGGGGTAATAGGATGGGTATTGATACTCAACATGCTTGGGGATGAGTTGTACATAGTTGGGTGGACTTGGGATTGGGTTGGGTTGATGAGCGGTGATCTATGACTAGGGGACAATGGTAAGTATAAGTTCAGTTCAGGGTTCTAAGTCTGAGATCAACTTAAGAGGAAGGACATGAGGGTTGGGTGTGGGTGTTGAAGGGACAAGTAGGATTGGGGGCATAGGGGGTACAAAGTTAGTGAGATGACAATGTCAACAGGACAGTAATATAATGATAATTATGATGATATTAGAACTAGAGAACTAAGGCTGCAATGTATGATTTATATAGCAAAGTACAATGCAATGCCTGAAGGCCAAAAGCAGCACACTTGGGGATGAGAATAGTCCAAGCTGCAGTGAGGTACAAGATCTGGAGGTGAATGAATGGGTGGTAGTACCCAAAGGTCCAAGTGGTGTATGCACTGGATTCTAAGGGCAAGCCTAATACAAGTGGAGGTAAGTAAATGACAAGAGTGATGAGATGATCAAGTCTAAAAGGAGTAGTCCATATAGGAATATACTAAGTTCAGGCAGCCAAGTGGTCCGAGTGATCCAAGGTGGGACTGAGGGCGAACCAAATGGTCCAAGTAGTCCAAGATGGAACCAAGGATGAACCAAATGGTCTAAGTGGTCTGAAATAGTCTAAGGTCAGGATTGGTGGTTGAATTCTGGAATATGTATGACAGGTGGTCCATACATTCAACTGTGCCCCAGTCCAAAGGCAAAGAGTAGGGAGTGTCTTGGATTTTCAATTGTCCTGCCATGGATTCCTCTTGAATCAGCCTAGCTCTGGCTGTCCACTTAGGTTTGAATAGGTGTTACTGGCAGCTTGGTCAAATATGACTTTTGCTGATGGCTGGCTTTGGGGGTCAAGCTTAGTAGTATTAGCCTATGGTGGAATTTGGGCTTCAAGAAAAAGTTTGGAAAATGAGTCATCTCATAGTGGCACCTGGATTTCAGGATTGATTTTGGAGTTCTTAGTGATGGAATGGTGTTCTATGTCAAGCATTGTATGAATAGTGTGAACTTCTCTGGAGGACAACATACATACCAATTGTTTTATTTTGAGCAAATTCCATCTTGTTGTTCAGGTCTTTGTTACTAAAGCCACCCACCAAATCATCTGTATCATCAGATGTGGAAACATCTATTTTATCCAGAGAGTTGTTGGATGTTGTACCTTCAGTCTGACTGAAGAGATGCCCTCAGTTGGCAAAGGGCCTGCTATGTTGTTAGGAAGTACCAAAGTCTTGGACATGCTCATAAACACTACTGGATTTTCTGTTCAGGACTAAACTCACATTCCATTCAGATTTGTCAATCAATGCCACTAGCTTTTGACCCTACCAGCTAGTACATTCTTGGTCAAACTAGACCATTCAATATTGAGAAAAAAACAATGTTGCATACATCAACAACAGCATCATGTATATGAGAGTGAACATGAGACACATCTAATGATAGGTTTCTCATAGTTTGCAGCACATGGTAAGGTTTCCACCATCTGCTGAGTTTATTGGCAAGTAGTGCCAATGGCCTCACATAAGCTTGACTTCCTGCCTACAGTAACACTCCCAGTACTGCTGCTATGTTCAGTTTGGTCATTGACCTGTCCAGCTATTTTGTTTGTTATTTTCTGCCACCAGTAAGTGATATGAGGCACATGACACACTTTTTTTTAATGATGGCAGGCCATCTTGTATAGCAACTATTCCCATGTTTTCACCTGGCTATGAGGCTGGTCAATTGGTAAGTTCAGTTATGTCTGTTTGTTTATAATTAAATGAGCCTTACATTTTGCTGGCACAGGGTTGCTCATCCCAATGCTTAATATTCACCCTTTTCTAACAAGTTTGAAATGTGGGTGCACAGGTTTTACTGAAGCAATAGCAGTGGCTTGGTCAGTCTCTATATTTTGCTTGAGCATATCCATTTGTTCAATGGCCTTCTTTGTCTTGACAGTTTTTGCAGCTTGTTGGTTGGAAAGAACTTTCTTGTCAGCCTGCTTCTTAGCTGACTGTCATACCCCAAACTTCACTTACATATTCCAAGCTCTACCAAGCATTACCAAGTCTCCCAAATACTCTGACTCGGTCTAGTCAACCCTAACCTCGTTATGTCACCTTTGAGTATCTAACATATTTAATATCCCCTTCCATTCCCATACCTTACTTATCCTCATATGAACTAGTTCCATCATTACTCATGTTCCAAGACACCACCACAGCTCAGGGGAGTCCCACCACCAAGCTGAGATCCAGGATAGCCTCCAGTTTGACTCTTATAGATTCCTTTGGTATCCTTCACAGTATATAAAGTGTACCCAAGTGCCTAGTAGACCTTAGACAATTAATCAACTAAAATTCCCTCCATCCCTCTATTCCCCCTCTCAACAATGCCCTTGTCTTGATCACTTGCTGGTTAGCCTTACAGCTAAGCTGAGTATCTTTGGGACACCCAGGACTACTGAGACAAGGGCACACCACATATGGTGAAGCTGAGTCCCAAATGTTGCTAAGTAACTCCAGTTCTCAGAGTTTATCCTTAGAGTGAAACCAGTCTTGACACTGACATCTTTTTTTTAATAGGAAGATTGGACAGACCAATGTGCTAGTGGCATTTGATGGTATAAAGAAAGATAAAAAGTGTGGGTGTGAGTATTGACTCAACCTAAGAGACTCAATAGAGGTTGGTGGGGGTGAAAAACACTGACTAGCTGATCTGGGAATGGTCCAGGAATATTTCAGGTGATGAAGATGGGCTGGAAGAGTAAGGGTGAAAGTTCTGAGTATGTGGAAATGATGCTAGGTGTGTTCTAGTAGAGGTGGATGGATTCTGAGTGAATCTGGACAATGACAAGGCAAGTGAAAGTGTTCATAACCAAGGATGAAGGCTGGAAACAAGAAAGGATAATGTGAATGAAAAGACAGGTGGGTGCTCAATGCACACAGGCAAAAGATGTATTACAAAATGCAATAAAAGGTTTTATAGTTCTCAGGAATGCCCTGAACTTGTTCAAACTACAAAAGTATCAAAAAAGTATATCCAAAGGTACTACAGGTCCCAGATACATATGTGACTAAATACTAATAAAACCTAAAACAGCTAAAGCAGTCACTTCTGGATGCAAAACAAACTGGCTACAGTGAATTTGGGTGGGTGCTGCACATCCAGATGAGCTCAGGTTGATTGGGTGATGCTGGATAGGGGCTAATATATCCAGATCGGGGTGGATAGAGTTGGGAATGTAGGATATTGCCTGATATAGACCTAAGGAACTATGGTTCCTTACAATGGGCACATTCTACAAGTTGGAGGTTGTCAAGATGCAGGTTGGACTCCTGACTGAAACTCCAAAAACTTGGAGTTCGCTCAGATGTGGGACTTGGCCTTAGCTTATGTGCTGTGCCCTTGTTACAGTTTGGGTCCCAGAGGTTGGAAGAGGTCAGGTCAGAGCATCAGAGCAAGGGGATAGCTTGGACGGTGACCTGCACGGAACCAGTTGCATGCAAAGTCAGACATTATACCCAAATGAGTGAACTTCCACCTTCGTCTTACAAGTGGAATCCCTCAACACAAAAGGGATAGATGACTATTAGTATAGTCTACCTACTCCCAAAGTTTCATACCATTCCATCAAAGGATAGAGGAGTTACGAATATATTTCTCCCCATTCAACTTACTAGTACTACTTACTACATACATACATCGGACCCGAGTTTCCATATTTGACACCTTTCCCATGGTCCGACTGCTTAGCCAATCTAAGGTCAGATGACAAATAGTATCAGCTACCTATGCCTATTTTTACTTCCAATTTCCGACCATAGGTCATGGAGAAATTATATATTTACTTCAACTCAACCTCTTATACCACCCTTCTGCTACATAGCAGAATGATTCATTTCATATCCTTTTCATTACTAAGTACATAGCTAAGTGTCAGAGAGAGATTGACCAGGCACAGTACAGCCTTGCACAGCATGAGTCACATTGAGTCAGCATGAGTCAGTATGAGTCATTTCGAGTCACATGACTTGAATTGGTCAGTAATCTCTTGGCATTAATAAGCAGTCCAGACTCTCTATTGGCTAGCACTGCCACTGTAAATTATGTATATAAGAAGAGTGTTTTGAGCCCCCAAGGAAGCAGGCTGCACACCTGAAAAGCACACCTAAGTAGAATCAGGTAAAATCAGGTAGACACAGGCACAGAAAGCCACATACCTTAGCCTCACCCCATATAGGACTTCCCCTAACAGGTACCCAACAGAGGACCCAGAGTAGGCGATTTCCATAGCATTAGCACTACTAGATAGTTGTTAGGAATAAAGACTCGTACACAAAGCTAGGATGAGTGAAATAGGAGAACCCTTTTGGGAGAAAACCCTGAATCAGGCAACAAAAGGACAGATCCCCAGCAATATATCCCCATTAGTTCTACTGCAACCCTTGCTTCTTAAACTGACTATCCACCCTAGGGGATAAGAGGTAGTTCAGTCATTACACTTGAAACCACACCTCCTTATGTTTGCAATACAATTGAGTTAGGTAACCAATTCATGTGAACTAAGAGACTTGTGTGAACAACCCAGCAACTCACCATAGCAGCATATTGTCGGAGTAGCCTCCACAAAGCTGCTGACTAACCACTAGGATATTTTATCCTACACTTTCTGCCCAATCGAACTCAATCACACCAGACACCTAGTCTGAAGCATCTTCAATTCTAATCTTTCCAACATCTGTTGAGGATTAGCGAACAACCCATGTTACTGGTACACTAAGTTACTCACCGACTCAATCCTAGTGCTACTGGGACTGTTTCGCCTAGGAGATTACATTTCCCTAGCTTCTAGTGTTCTATCCATGGAGGCAAAAGCAGTTGTCTGGAGAGCATTCTAGTTAGTGTTCTTTGCTTGTTGCCTAGAAAGAAGTCAATGGGTTTGCGTGGTAGAAGTCATTCAATGCTTCTTTAGCATTACTGAGATTAGCTTTAGGTTCCCAGGTATGATCCATGTCATCATAGCCCTTCCAATGGATGAGGAATTCCAGTTTTTTATTTTTATAATGTGAATTGATGATCCGGTCCACCTCCCATTCGTTGTCTCTGTCTTTGGTGACCATGACGGGTCCCGGCTGGTGCGAGGGTTGTCCCTCCAGTTGGTCACAGTATGGTTTAACCCGCGAGACATTTACTACTGGGTGGATCTGCATTGATTTTGGTAGTTTTAATTCAATGGCGTTAGGTCCTGCTAAGCTGACAATAGTATAGGGGCCGAGCCATCTCTCGGACAGCTTGTGTGAAGCACGTGTCAAATGTAGATTTTCTATAGAGCCAGACTTGCTGGCCGATGGTATACTCAGGCGCTGCCGAGCGGCTTTTATCGGCATTGACCTTCATTTGGTCTTGTGCCTGTTTCATGTTTTTTTTTGATGCTTTCTATTACATCTTCCATGTCCGATGCGAACTTCTGAGCCACTGGGGCCCTGTCTGAGCTAATGGGTTCAATTCCCATTCGGGGAAGGTATGACCATGTTATGTCAAAGGGTGACTTCTTGGTCAAAGTGTGTTTCTTTGTATTAATGGAGAACTGGGTGATTGGCAACCAGGCGAACCAAGAATCTTGCTTTTCAAACCAATAGATCCGTAAGAACTTCCCAATCTCTCTATTGACAATCTCTGTCTGTCTGTCTGTCTGCGGGTGGAAAGATGTCGATAATTTGGTAGTGATACCAAGGGCCTTGTTAAGCTCCTGCATAACTTGTGCCATGAACTGTGGGCCTCAGTCTGATATGATAGAACGTGGAAGGCCATGATGCTTCCATATGTTTGCCAAGAACAACTTTGCTGTTTCCAGGGCCGAACATGTTTTGGTACAAGTGATCAACTCAACCTCCTTAGATAAGTGTAAAGGGTTGATTTACCCGGTCGAGTACTTAAGATCACTCAGGCAAAGTGAACCGTTATTGGATTCGCCAATGATACATAAAGTACAGGATAGAGTAAGATGAGGGCGGTCATTAGGACTGCCCTCTTTTTGTACTATGTTACGGGCGCATGTGATATAATTTTCACATGCGCCGATATACGCTTATTCTACTTTGGGGCATTAGGCCCCTAACACCCTCCCCATTTAGATATGGAAACAGATCGTATTTAATGAAAGTACTCTTAGGTACATTAGTCTGTACAAGAATAATAATAAAAAGAAATGATAACGGGGTTGGTGCCCCACACGATAGGTACTACCATATAAAACATTTGGAGGGTGTGCCTCCATTCCTTGGCCCACTCACATCGGCGCCGGCTCGCCAATGAGTTTGCCCTCCTCACCGTGCCCAGAGTTGTCCTCAGCGTCCTCAGTGGTAGGGAAGGGGACGAGGCCAAACATGACCACAGCCTCCCCAAACCATTCAAAGACTTGATCTTCTATCTGGACCGTGGAGGTCATGACAAGGGAGGAGACCTCTGACTGGGGAACACCCCGCGACCGCGCCTCGTTTTTGTACCATTCCCTAGTACGCTCGAACACGTCATTGGGGATGGGGACTTGTAGGTCCTGCCTTATCGGCGCATAGTGAATGCTGGTCGAGGGGTTGTCAAACCCTCCGGCCTCCTTGATGCAGG
>JBBPRK010000201.1:0-31383 GCA_038093075.1 Boletus patriciae | reverse complement strand
GTTCTAATTCGCTCATGAACCCAACAAATCTCTGTACGTGTGCCTTGATGAGGTTCCAATTTCAACTGAAATTCTCCATTCAACAGTCTATCAAATGTAAATGTTCTTGTTTATTGTATCCTCGTCGCCTTCTTGATGAGCTTTATAGTGTCGATCGTTTCTCTCCTCACGTCATCGCGAGTCGGTATGATAGTCTTCTCCGTAAGCAGCTAGCTAACCCTGCTGCAGATATCTTTTGGGGCCATGCCCACGAGGATCAAGTGTCCGTAAGTCGTTCGGAAGCCCCATCCACACCAATTTAGTGAACCGGACGCAGATCTTTTACACAAACAATGCCACAGTAATGAACACTGACACTGCTCAAACATTATCCTGGGCATGTTCTTCTTTACCTCGTCGTTCCAACTTCGCTAACCCATCCTAGACTGGACCTTCGGTGACTCCTCTGACAAACCTGAACACCGGTTTCCGCGTTTATGAGGTCGACTCTGCTGTATGTCCGTCACTTTCCTAGAGGAGTGGATACTAATTTCGGATTATTCATAGACTTTCGAAGTTCTTGATGCTTACACGTGAGTTACCTCGCATCTGGTAGCCACAGAAGTTGAACTAACGTTGTTTCGACAGTTATATAGCCGCTGTCGACACCTTCAGTGCTCTAGACGACATTCAATATGGACCTACATTCGAGTTGGAGTATAGTACCAGAGAAACCTATGGCGCAAACATCCCCTGGAGCAACAGTGACCCGCTGAACGCAACTTGGTGGCATCTTCTGACCGAGCGTGAGTCCTCCGGACAGGTGTCTGGCCTCCACCTGACCCTCGTCATTGCAGAGATGGCTGTGAACTCTACCTTAGTCGAGGTATGTGGACACCTGTTGAAATTCGGACTGAGCGTTGTTCCTGACAAGTAAACCAGATCTTCAATACGTATCAGGGCAAGAGCTCCATTCTTACCCCTCCGTGTACAGGAGAATGCGTGCCTGCCAGAATTTGCTACATCCGTAGTGGATCTGCCAGCATTGCTCGGGAGAACTGCCCGGAGGGATATGGGTCAGTTCAATAGGTGCCTTCGGAAGGGGACCAGATGTCAAATATCCGTGTCAAATATACGTTCTCTATAACCGTTTGAAATCTCCCTCTGGTACTCGAAAATAAATCAACTGCATATAACCCGGATATATGTGTTATGTCTGACTGTTGATACAAAGCTGAAGAAAGAATGAGTACATCAAACCGTTACGGTTCTGGCCGGTGGTACTCCGTGTCAAATCTAACGTCGTCGTCCTCCAGCACCACCGCCCAGCACCACCAACTTCTTTCCGCGTCTACGACCTCCACCCTGTTGTTCAAGTTCATGCCAAGCTGCGTCCAGGTCCCACCCATCAATCTCTGGGGTCGCGTTGCGGTTAACCGGCTGGGGACGGGACATAGAAGGTGCAGAATGAAGTGCAGAGGCAAAGCTTCTTGAACCCCATGCACCAGTCACAGGCTGAGCGGTTGGAACACGGGACGAAAGCTCCTCCGCCTCGGGAGCGGGTGGCGGGTGATGCATGATAGCAGGGACAACACTTTCTTCGCGCGACAAAAGTTTCACCCTTTCCTTGGCCTTCTCCTCTGCCCGCGCACGCGCCCGGTCGTCCTTCTTCTCCTTCTCCTTCCTTCGTGACGTCCTCAACTTGAGTGCACCTTCGAAATTCTTCAGGCCGTCTCGTCCGACAACTCCTTCCAGATCAGCCTCGATAAATACAACGTCCGCACCCTCCGGCATGTGAGCCAAATATTTGCAGCGTTTGCGCAGGTCGTCGTTAACAGTGCCCTCGGCAGCGGACTCAACGCGGACAGTAATTTCGTCAGGGAACGAGGCGTATCCGTTGTAATGGGAGAACAAGATCTTGATGTCGAGCGGATGTAGGAAGACCGGGAGGCCCGAAGCCGCTTGATAATAGTAATAAGTCTGTGTCGAAGGAGGGGGTGGGTTCAAGTTACGACGTTGTCGGTGGTTTCTGTTACTAGTGGGCTGGGGGGGCCGGTTGGGTTGGGTCACAAGGTCCGAATTCACCAGCAAGGATGCATCCAACGGTTGGTTATTCGTAAATGACGGCAAAGATCGAGTCGCCAAAAACGCATCCGGAGTCTCGTGTAGGCCGGCTGGCTCGATATCAACACGGTCACTTCGGCTGGCATTGTGTGCATAGCTACGCTGGAGGTCTTCGTACTCTTTGCGAGCCCTGTCGATAGTCCTGACGAGTAGGGGCGATTCAAGGGCAGCTGCTTTCGCCATTTGATGGAGTAACTTCTCCTCCGCGGCATCAATGTACACAATACTGAGTTCATCGTTCGCAGCCATCATTGAGCGCCGTTCGACGCCCAGCATATCTAGATCCTTTGAGAGATCCGCAATCAGGTATTGTGGAGTGGCCAGCATGAACTTGGCGAAGTTATACACGTCAGGAAGGAAATGAAATGGGGCCTGGTGAGGTGGAAGGAGGTCCGAAGGCCACGTCTTTGAGCGAGGGAGTGCCAGAGTCGTGATCTGGGGTCGCTGCATAAGACGCATGCGCATGAAAGAACCTGTACGAGGAGTCGTCTGGAATAGATCATCGAGGGAGCAGGAAGATGAGCCGCCCGACGCAGGATTATCGTAGTCCTCGGCTGGCAAAGCTGACCCTTCGAACCATTTAACGCCCTTGAGCTGTTTCGCGTTGACGGAGTCGAAGCAGATGGGACAGCGGGCCCATTTAAGATCCGACAGGCTCAAGTAATGGAGGATACATGGGAAGCAGAATACCTGAAATAATTCAGCGAGGAGACGAAAATACGATCCTGGACACTAACATGACCGCACTTCGTCATTCTAGGGACAACAGGCGGGGAAAGGCAGATAGGACAAGTAGTCAAGCCCTCATCGGGACCGCAAGTCTCTCCACCTGTTATCGATGCGTAGGCTGAGGCTCGCGGGACGATGACCTGTAATATATCTTGCCATTGGAAGAAACTTTAGCAGGGGGGTGGTTCAGAAAACAGCGAGACATAAGAGTGGTGACAACATACATGTCCGGATCTGCGAAATGGACGGTATAGTCGCCCATGGGGTTCATGAGGAATCGATACTGGGCATTCACAAATCCTGGATGGGAGCTAATTTGGCGCTAGGTGGGATGGCTGATACGGCTGGTACTCACTCTCCTTGTTCCAAACGCCGTGAGTGGAAAGCTTCTTTCCACGCCTGGGCAAGCTTTGCGAATGAGATTGCCTCGGAGGCAGAGTGAAATTAAGGAGATGATTCAGAGACTGAGAGGAGGATGCCATCTTGGAGGGTCGCTTTGGAGTGTTTTGTCCAGTCGGCTCAGAAGCCATCGGGACTGACATGGGCAAGAGATCCCTGATACCGCTCCCACGTCGGAGACCTTGCTGGGGCCGTTCCCTTGGACGGGGAGACTGGCCACCGAGTGGTGCTATGCCGAATGACAAAACCACCCTATGACTCCCATCAGAGTCACGTGTCACCATCCTCTCCAACTACCATGGCAAAGGGAAAAAATCTGAACCCTGCGGATGCATACAGTGCGTGAGGCTTTGGTTTAGCCTATGGTTTGCTGCTCACCAATCCATCTTGCTCAGGAAAGGCGCAACGCAAGAAGGAACTCAAGAAGGCATGCTTCACGGGAACAATCTGTGGTTTGCTCTCTAATGCTCTCTATTGCAGTAGAACAAGACGGAGAGAGCCAAGACACGCGACTTTGCTTTGGTCAAAAAGGATACACGAGGCAGGCTACGTCATTCCTTGCCAGGACGCCTACTCACCGTGTCTCAGATTTGGAGGATGAAGTCCAAAAGCTTGAAGCCGGCACCGAACTATCTGCCTCGGACAGGTCCCGGCTGGCGGATCTCAAGAATGAATTATCAAAGATCATGCAAAAGAAAGATGAATATGTCAAGGAGCATCCCGAACAGCGCAAGCTCGTATATCGTTCGCGTAAACAGGAAAAGGGTGAAGATCGGAAGGAAGCACCTCCTGCGGAACAGAAAAGAAATCTGTTCAACAAACATGGTCTTCCACGGCATCCGGAGCGCAGTATCTACTACGACCCTGTGATGAACCCTTATGGCGTCCCCCCTCCCGGTATGCCTTACATCGAGAGACGTGAGTGTTTAATTGGCAATAGTCCTGTCCGTGTACTATATACACCTGCAGCTCTCACCATGGATGAAGTGGACAATAGTGAAGACGTCGGAGGTGGGATTTTGACTCCTTGACTGGATTCTGTCCTAGTGCTCACTCACCTGAAGGCTCGGACGAGGATATTGTCATGCCTGAGGGCCCGCCACCGGGCGCATGCTTGGAAGACCCCGAAAGCGGGAGTGACGATGACATTCCCATGCCAGAAGGACCTCCACCGGGTAATGTACCAGGTTCGTCTCGTACGCTGAGCCTGTTGTGGAGGGTGTTGAGCTCATGAATCGAGCAGACCAAGCGCTGCCAAGTTCAAGTCCTCCGCCATTCCCGCCTCCACTTCCGAATATACCATTGAATACGTCATCGTTCATACTTCCGCCACCGCCACCGCCATCTGGTTTCAATGGCGGTGTCTATATGGGCCCACCTGGCGTCATACCCCCACCCCTACCACCTCCTGGCTTTTTCCCGCGTCGGATTCAATCCGCTGCTACAATTCAAGATCCCCTTTCATCCATCCCTCACCAAACTTACCAAGCACATCGCGCCAGTCAGTTGCCGCCTGGGCACCCTTCCTTACCTCCGAAGCCTTCTACTAGTACCCCTGGCACCATCCCTGCAAGTCGGGTACACGTTGGTGCCATTATCTCGGCCGAACCAGAATTGCGTGATCTGAAGAAAGAAGCAACCGCTTTCGTCCCGGCGTCGCTGAAAAGAAAGAGGGCTTCAGGACCACCTAGTTCCTCAAAAATCAACGCCGCGCCTTCTGTCAATGTTGGCTTAGAAGCAACGTCTCCTCAAGCTCGACCCGACCTCGTTGGGGTACTGAAGAGCCAACTGGGAACTGCCGCTGCTTCTCCGTCGAATAGCCAGGTACCAGTTAAAGGACTGAAAGCACCAATCGTGAAGGAGAGAGACGACTATCAGAAATTCGTCGATGAAATGAGCGATCTTCTGGGTCCCTCTGGCAGTTCGTGATCGCGCAGATCTTTAGTGCCTTTTGCCACGCAAAGTAGGGAATACGTCAGTAGCAGGCAATGGTTTCGAAATGAGATGATTGCTCCCGGAACTCGGATATACGATAACGATACGATCAATGATGCACTAAGCAGCTTGATAATCGGGATGTGCAGGGACATTTTGGGGACATTTGCTTCCGTTTGCTTCCGTGACACGCCCCAGTCCACCTCTCGGACTGAAATCTTTTGCATGAGCGAGACTATCCTGCTTTGCCCGAGACCGCTTGCACGATATGGTGGACGTTTCGTCCTCCTGCCTCTCCTCCCCCAAAAACCGCCCCTGCAACCTCTGCCAGCGGAGATTTGGTCAAGGATATTCACCCTTGCCTTATCGGCTGATGCATCACAGCGGTCGCATCGCAGGGCCACTACAAGTGGACTCTCGTGGTGTATTTCGGTGATGCTGGTGTGCAAATCATTCCGTGTAAGTCCTGTCAATCAGCTTCGTGTCCATCAACCCGTGTCCGCGTTTGCCGCTCGATCGGAGGCGTAAATCGCGCAAGCGAGAGCACGGGGTGCAGCACACCTGATTTGTTCGCT
Organism: Boletus patriciae; assembly: GCA_038093075.1. Lineage (NCBI taxonomy): Eukaryota > Fungi > Basidiomycota > Agaricomycetes > Boletales > Boletaceae > Boletus > Boletus patriciae. The sequence continues at coordinate 25,642 of JBBPRK010000201.1, read as the reverse complement.
TTCGATGCCCCCCAAACGTCACTGACATTCGACCAGGAGGTGGCATGTCCGCTTCTGTACTCAAACGTGAAGCTCTATACCGTCAGCGGCCTCGACAAGTTTGCATTGCAACTCCGCGCCGCAGACCAGCTGTGGGATTCTATTCGCAGAATACCATACTCCGCGCCGGGAAGATGGGTTCAGATTTTTGATCTATCAGAGATAACCTCCATGCATGATTCCAGGCAGGCATTCGTGATCGACTCGCTGCTCACCACGCTATTTCCCTTGATGCCATTTATGGAAAACCTGACACTATCGCCAACCCTTCCGCTCAGTCGCCGCACGCTTGCCTCTCTGACCACCAGAGATGGAGCCTCTAATCTGAGGATTCTCTGCGGAGTTTGCTACGTTGCCACGTTCAGCTCTGATCCCATTGAAGAGGACCCACTCGTTCGACTGCTCCAAACGTGTCACCAACTCGACCGTCTGGAAGTTATTGGGAGCGATGATATGGAACCATCAGATGTGGAACTCGGCAGTCAAGAAACCCTCGAAATTCCAGCTACGAACGTGAAGCTGGTTCTCCCCCGTCTCCATACCTTGACCCTGTTATCGATGCCCTCGTCCTCCCTCGTGCATGCTCTGTTAAATGCGACTCTTCCACGCCTAAGGGCGTTATACATCACACCGTATGACGATGTCCCTTATCCGAGAGCGCTCACGACCCGATTCCTCGATGTACATGGCAGCTTGCTTTCGACGCTCTCGCTCTTCACCCCTAAATCCTGGCCTACACGCTTTCATCCTTCTCCGCGCACTCTGTTCCACACGTGTCCAAATCTACGCCATCTCTCGCTCGAGACGCCATTGCCGGCCTTGGTGCCTCCCGATACCATGGGCTTGGGACGGGTGGTACTACCTTTGCAGATTCTCTCTGTCCCTCGACCGAATCACGATTTCTGGAGAATCCTGGAGACATGGCTTCCTTCGTTACCTTCGCTGAGTGTCGTACGCATGAGAGACATACGTTGGGTGCGGAGGGGGTTGAACCACCACGCTCAAGAAGCTGGCGTGCAGGGCGAGATGCGAGTTTGGAGGCAGCGTTTGGCGAAACGAGGCATTTGCCTTTTGGATGGCGATTGGAAGGATATGGCCTGAAAATGTATCATGATGATTTGTTCGACTGTATCTGTACCTTTATATGCATGTACTCATTCTAGCCCTCCTCAGTCACTAGCATTAGGATTTCGAACATGACGTGGATTCAAAAAGCAGCTGCCTCGTCGAATCCTATGTGATCGCAGCTACCTAAACGCTCCGTCATTCCTCAACGTTTCTATCGCGCTCTCCAAGTCAGCTGCTAGATCATGTCGATGAATAAACTCCCACTGTCTCGATAGTTGGATGGGGAGGTTCTGTATTATGGCTTCATTGTCGCCTTTGCAGAGCGAGTCGTAAAGCTCCCCGGCGATGGCGCTCCTTTCCAGAACCATGTTAGCACGTGGTCGCCGTACTCTGTCATAAACGCGCAGCACATCCTAGAGAACAGTCAAGGAAGAGCGAAACAAGGGACGACGAGCCCGTACCTCAAGGTTCGCCAACGCAGTCTCCGAATGGGCAAGTAGTTTGCAGAGCACGAGGGCGTCTTCGAATCCTTGACCGACGCCGGCACCCAGATGGGGACACATGCCATGCGCCGCGTCCCCCACGAGAACGATATGCCCCATTACAAAGCTGTCGAGTGGCGGATCGAGGGCGTGAATCGACCATTTTCTCGGGTTTCGGATGAGGGAAAGAAGTTTCTGCACTTGCACACCACCGTCTTCGTATGCGTCCAGAATCTCCTGCTCGGCGGCTGGCATCACCCACTCGTGTGCGGGTATCTCGACCGAACCAGCTAGGATGGATTTATCGGTACAGTACACAATGACATTGATCTTGGACGTATTCGTCAGCACCGACTGGTGCAAGGACAACGTTCTCGAGCTACTCACCATCTTTCCATCTTTGATCGGAAATGTGATGATGTGCTACATAATTAGTCAACGGCACTTGAGAATCTTTAGGTCCGTTCACCTTGTCCACGCCAGCGAAGCAATGAGACCGCTCGGTCAACTTCATCGTGACCCCTGCTCGTTTGACGTCCTCCCAAAGAAGAAGTGCGCGATATGCCACCGTCCGCGTGAACACGACACGGTTCGTGCCTTTTGGATCACCCGAGACGGCTTGACGGACCGTACTTTTGATGCCGTCCGCACCAAGGACGACGTCGGCCTCGAATACGGTGCCGTCTTTAAAGTGAATGACTTGCCGAGAACCATTGCGAGATATCAATGTACATCGCTTGTTGAAATGAGTGATGGCGGGGTCGATTAGTTCTACAAGGGCGTCCAAGAATGCAGCCCTGCCATGCGGCGTGTGTGAGAAATGCGGGCGTAGAGTGGTGAGACACGAACCGGTGTATGCCCAACCCGACATCTTCCGGCAGGGCTTCGTACTGCGATTAAACTGATGAACAGGACATACAGGACATTGAGTAGGGACTGACATCAAGAATATGTTCGTGACCCGGCAGTCCCGAGACGAAGCGAAAGGGTTTCTGGTCAAGGGCTTTTTGATCTGCACGCGCCATCATGGCCTCCGTTAGGCCCATCTCGTCCAAGGCGTGTAGCGCATTCGGACCTGTGTCAAAAAGATATTCTGTCATCGACTCGATTAACCTAGCGATCACCGACTCACCCAGGCCTACGCCAGCACCTACTTCACCAAACTTTGGCTAGAGGAAATTAAGTTGAGATCCAAGTATCGGCCATGTACCTTACTGCAGATTCGAACAGGTCGACTTTGATCCCAGCACGACTGAGGTATACCGCACAAGCTAACCCGCACATACCTCCCCCGACGATCGCAACATGGAAATCTTTCAGGTAAGTCATGGCTAATCAAGATCTATATCGCAACACGAACGGACGGGGCTAAAAAAACAGCGATCTGTGGGGTCTTAACACTCGGCTGAAGGGAAAGGTGATCGACCGCTGGAAAGAAGAAGAGCTCTATGGGCATATTTATCCATGGGCATTCTTGTGCGATAGTCGGACAACCGGAATTGCAGACTCCCGGGCCGGCTGGTTCCGATGCCAAGAGGGAGTTCTATTGGGGAATGAGAAACAAACGTCGACTGCTGAGAGGGAGATAAGTACAAGCATCGTGAGAAAGAGTCTAAACAGCACCCTCACCGTCAATCAGAGATGATCACAAGGCGGACTTGTTAATTGATCTGCAAGCAGAATTGCACAACCCTTCTGTGTGAGGCGGTCCAAGGCAGGTGAAATGCGTGAATCTTTGATGATCTGCTGCCAGTTCCCGTGCAAAACAATGCGCTTGAGAGCAGGAAGGAAGCGACTGGAAAGGAAGTCGAAATGGCGGTTGAGATGCCTCCAATTATCGTTCAGAATGCCACACGGGAAAGCGTGGATTCCTACACACTGGAGGGAGGATTGCTCGACCAGCAGTGACTCGGTAGGTGGTGCAGTGAAGTTGACAAAGTAGTTGAAGACTTTGACCCCGACACCCCCCCGAAGGAATGCCGAGATCTGGTCTGACATGTGGAAAGCAATGTTTCGTCCAAACTCGACCGTGCAGAGTTGGCTACCGAACTGGACCCACAGCTCTTCCAATCCACCGTGGTCTGCCGGGAAGTCGGCGATGACATGGACAAGAGAAGGGAGCTCCCACCGCCTGATTTGCCACACGAACAAGGCGTTCACCCGTCTCAAGCGAAGCGTTGTCAGCGCTGGCAATCGTATTGGGGTGTCGAGCTGCATGGAGTTCATCCAAAACTCGCCGCCGAGAACGAGGAACTGCAAGGAAGGGGCATTACGAAGGACGTCCGTCAAGGAATTGATACCGCCTGAACGTGCAGCATTGTTGTAATGCCACCACTCCAGTCGCGTGAGGGAAGACAATGACACGATCTCTGCAGGGAAATCGTATCGCACGGAATAAGGGAGTGCCGGAAAGAAGGGGCGGACGAGGGTTCTGAGAGAAGGGCAACTGCCGAGTATTTGGGCGACGTCATGGGTATCGCCAGGCTTTTCCGTCGCGGTCTGGGAGTAAGGGAGTTCGAGGCGGTGGACGAATCTCCCAAGGGAATGTGACTGGAACGCCTCGTAGTGGTGGTCTGTCAGGACTGTCTTGAGGGTCGCCGAGTCATATCTAATCCGCACGTCTTCGTAGAGAAAGATAGTGGCAAGGGCCCGCCAGAGACGGCAGACCTGGACGAGCGCGCATTTGGTCTTTAGTAGTTCATCAAACGCCTCTGACGCCGGGACACGAAACGGCTCGTAGTATGGGGCAGGGTAGCCATCCAAAGGGTAAGTTGCCCAACGAAAAATGTTGATCCAAAGCTCGGGAGGTAACTGGCTGGGCATGGAGTAGTCACGATCAAGCGGGATCTAATCTCTCGTCACACGCTGATATCGCTCAAGCACGTTATAAATCGATCAAGGCATTAATACGTGAAAACAAAAGCATGCAGGGCCATGTGGTATCATCTTGTCGAGCAACAGATACATAGGACGTGTGGGAACGGGGCAACGGATAATATAGATGACAACAACATCAAGAAAAAGCAACTCGGTAGCCACTGCGCCATTAAAAGAACGTCAAGTTCGTGGAGTGCATGACAGGAGTCCGTGAAGGGTAAATGACAGAAAAGGATAAAGGATCTATATGATCTGGAGATAGTTTGAAGGGGCGACTATGGGGAGGTGAACAAAGGGGGGTAGATGAAGGACACACGACTTACTGCCCATCGATCCGTCTGTCTTCTTTGCTTGCCACCACTTGCCTTGCTTGTCGACAATGTCGAGAATTTCACCTTTGACAAAGGATATTTCGTTGGGGTCGTCAGGGGAAGCGGTGTCTATAAAACAGGTGTGAAAATCGCGGTGAAAAGCGGAAAAGATTACGGACACGCGTAGAGAGCCTTTGCCTTGTACGTGTAAGAATCCTGATCTTGGACAGCCTCGGGATCAGGGCTAGAAACACTCAGAGTATTGCCTGCGCCGAGGCCGGCAGCGCCTGGGCCAATGAGGGGTGAACCTGCGGCGGTGTTTGGGTCGGGACTGGCGAGTTGACCCGGTGGGGGGATTGGCGTGCTGTGGGTGCTGCCGGTAGGTGCCGGGGCAAGAGCGCGGGGAGGAACGCCGTCGATGCTACCACCACCAACGAAGCTGTTCTGGCTCCTGACGGCTGCGGGACCGATTGTGGCGGGGATTTTTGCGGCAGGGTCGTAAGGGATGTCCTGGGAGCCGATGCCCGCGCCGGAAGAGTAGTTGGCAGCGTAGCCGTTGGAGGCCATGTTGTGAACGGAGGGTCCGCGGGTCCTCCGACGACGGGAGGGGGGAGAGAGGCCGCCTGTTCCGAGGGAGTTGAAGAGGTGGAGCGCGAGGGAGTCCTCCTCTGAGGTGAAGTAGAGGACCCAGAGGATGTCGACGAAGGAGAGGATGAGCCAGCCAGCGGCCATTGCGTCGAGGGACGCGCGGCCGGAGAAGATGCTCTCGTTTACGCTGAGGACGGCGAAGACGATTGCGACTGCGCCAAAGGTGGATATTTGGAAACGGTGCATTGCTATGGAGTCGGTCGCGAGGGTGTGCACGACGCCGAGGATGAGGAAGAGCTGGAGGAAGATGGCGAACCAGGGCACGCCGACATTTCCGTCTGCGAGAAGGGGTGAGCGGGGCAGGGGAGAGAGAGAGCAGAAATACACTGCGCTGTTGCGATAGCTTGTGATATGAATGCAATGAACCAGGCGAGCTGTGACGGCGGGTGAGTGGGATCGGGGAGAGAGGGAGGGGACGCACGGCAGAGAGGACGGTGGTGAAGAGAAAGAGGTAGTGGGTGAGGATGGGGGTAAAGTCGAGGCCGTCGTTTCCGCGCGGAGGCATCTTGCAGAGTCGCAGCGCACTAGAACAGCGCGCCTTTTTTTGAGCACTTCCGAGTTCCCACGGCCGTCCCCCTCGCCCGCCATGCCCATCCAGCCCGACCTCGCGCCCCGCCCGCTCAACGTCACCGACGCCCTCAGCTACCTCGATGCAGTCAAGGTCCAGTTCCAGGACAAGCCAGACGTGTACAACCACTTTCTCGACATCATGAAGGACTTCAAGAGCGAAGTGTAAGCCGTCCCGTCCCGCCCCGCCCGCCCGTCTCAACCCCCCCAGAATCGACACGCCCGGCGTCATCGACCGCGTGTCCATGCTCTTCCACGGGAACCCCTCCCTCATACAGGGCTTCAACACCTTCCTTCCGCCCGGCTACAGGATTGACATCTCCTCCGACCCACGTGATCCGAACGCCATCCGCGTCACCACCCCCTCCGGCACCACCACCCAGTCCACCATCGCCCTCGCCCAGAAGCCCCCCCCGCTGCCCCTCCCCTCCCGCGCCATCACCCCCTACGACCCCTTCGCCTTGGGCGTCCCCTCCACCTCCGCCGCAGCCTCCTTCCTCGGCGGCCTCGGCGCAAGGAATGCCCTCGACAGCAAGCCCCCCGGCGAGTTCAACCACGCGATCCAATACCTCAACAAGATAAAGGCACGCTACGCCGATGACCCAGATACCTACAAGCACTTTCTCGAGATACTCCAGACATACCAAAAAGAACAGCGCCACATACAGGACGTAAGCCTTCTCTCCGTTCGCCCCTCTCCGCCCACACACCCCGTCCAGTCCCAGGTGTACGCCCAGGTCCAGCTCCTCTTCAAGGACGCACACGACCTCTTGGCCGAATTCAAGGACTTCTTGCCCGAGGCCTCCCTCGCCTTTGCTGCCCCGGGCGGCATCGCCAGCATCCTCCCCCAGCCACCCCTCGGTCCCGGAATCCCACCACAGTGGTCCGATATGGACAAGGACAAGATCGGAAAGAAACCCGTCGTTGCACCTCCAAAGAGGCGCCGCAAAGGCCCAGAGAAAGACACCACCCCAGTCCCCCCCTCTCGCGCAACAGTCAGTCGTGTTCGTGTCCGCGTCCTCCTGCCCGCTCCGTAACTGACATCACTCAGGCAAAGAAACCAAAGCATACACACAAACCCGGAGAACCAGATTCACCCCATTACACATCCTATGCCCTACCTCCCTCGCCACCCCACCCTCAATCCCACGTCATGCCTCCGCCTCCACTTCCACACTTGGGCATGTTACCTCCCGTCATCAACGTGCCCCACCCCGCCATTCAGACTCCCCCCGACGAACTCTTGTTCTTTGAGCGCGCAAAGCGAACGCTAGAAAGCAAGGACACGTACGAAGAATTCCTGAAGCTGCTCACCCTCTACTCAAAGGACATCATCGATGCCAAAACTCTCGTCGACTTGTCCCAGGTCTTTTTAGGCGACGGCGACTTGCTCGCACAATTCAAGGATGTGCTCCACATTGACGAATTTCAGTCCGGCGTCGAACACGGTCCTCCCGGCAGCATTCGCACAGGTCCACCAGAACCGCTCCCCGCCCTCCCAGCAGACGAAGGAGAGGGTCCGAGTTATCGCAGACTACCAGAAAGCGTAAGTAACCTCGCTCAGGCTTGTGACTGCCCCTCATGTCGCATATAGGAGGTCAATCTAGCCTGCTCTAGCCGCGACGAGCTGTGTCGTTCCGTCTTGAATGATATTTGGGTTTCCCATCCAACGTGGGCATCAGAAGAGGCCGGTTTCATCTCCCACAAGAAAAACACCTTTGAAGAAGCGCTTCACAAGAGCGAAGAGGAGCGTCACGAGTATCACGTCCAGCTCGAGGCGCTTGCCCGCACCATCGCGCTTTTCGAGCCCCTCACTACGCGCATCGAGGAGATGACCAACGAGGAGCGGGCGACTTTCCGGCTCAAGGCCGACTTTGGCGGATCCAGCAGGAGCATCTACCACCGCACCTTGAAGAGGGTCTATGGACGTGATGCCAGTACAGAGGTCATTCAGGCCCTGCAAGATTGCCCCAGCGTCGCAGTGCCAGTCGTGCTCGCGCGCCTCAAGGCCAAAGATGAGGAGTGGCGTCGGATACAACGAGAGTGGAACAAGACCTGGCGTGAGGTCGACGCCAAAAACTTTTACAAGTCTCTTGATCATCAAGGGAATCAGTTCAAGCAGAACGATAAGAAACACATCACCGCCAAGCATTTTGTGCAGCATATCGAAGGCATCAAGGAAGCTCAGGAACAAAAGTTTGCGCAGCGAGGTCGACCGTCTTTCGCGGCAGGTTCGGTAGGACATCAATTGGAGTTTGAACTTCCTCAGACGTCCGTATTGCACGATTCGCTCCGTCTGGTCCACTCCTTTTTAGATCATTCTCAGGCGCAATACAGCCCACCGGAGCGGCGTGCTATCGAGGGCTTTCTCCGGCAATTCGTGCATTTGCTTTATATGTTTCCAGCGCACGAATTCGATGCTGCGTGCGGTCCCTCTGACAGTCTACAGGACGATGATTTGGAAAACGAAACTTTGAACAACTCACACAGCAGCAGTAGATCAGCCCCATTTACCGCAACGGGAAAACCATCATCTCCGGAAAAGTCTTCCGGGGACGGCACGAGGGACACGGCTTCCCTGACCCCGACCCCGCCCCACCCTCATGGCGCTAGCAACCCCAGATGCAGTTCCAGCGACGTCTGGATCCGCACCACCCAGGCCTGTACTGATTTTAATGGCATCCCGAAGCGTAAACCCTTTTTTGTCAACACGACCATTTATACATTGTTGTGTTTACTGCAGGTAGCTGGTCTTCTTCCCGGATGGACTCGGTTGACTCACTCAGCTACAGTCGATCTATTCCCGGCTGGTCACCTGCAAGGACGACGGTGCCAAACATGTGGCAGGGAACCTCAATCCTATGGATAGTAATCCAATTGCTGTCGAGTTAGGATTAGACGACCCGAATGGCCCCGGTGCTGTCCTAAGGCAGGCCACGGAAGCATTGGGAGAGCAGCGACCAGACAGCATACCGGACCTGGTTTACATGTACTTTATCGATGCCTGTGAAAAGTTCTTTGACGGCGAGCTCGAGGTCGTTTTGTTTGAGGAGCATATGCGATGGTTCTTTGGTAACCAGGTAGGTGACTCTCGGACAAACGTCCAGACTCGTGCTGAGAATGGTGACACAGGCCTACCTGCTCTTCACGTTGGACAAGCTCGTTGCCGCATTTATCAAGCAGGTCAGGGGTGTTTTATACGCGCTCCTAGAAATGATGCTAAGCGGGGTGCAGGTGCAAAGCGTGCTATCAGATAACAAGTCGCAGGAGCTATGGGGGATGCTTCAAGATGCGCGCAAGGCGGAAAGGCTAACCAATCAAGATATGATCCGGTACCGCCGAGAGGCTGAACGGCACGTAGGATCCGATGAGCATTTATACCGCATTGAATGGGTAATTAACTGGATGTTTGTCAATGATACACGTTGCTCACCGGAAACGGCATAGGAGCCGCAATCGAAGAGAATGGTGATCCAGCTGCTCGAGGACAGCGACCCCAGTGCTGAAGTAGACCGCTCTGCGATCGGGCGATGGCATGAATACTTGGACTCGTATGTACTGCGGCAGCCTACAGAATGGCTGCCGGAGCACAAGGACGAGGGGAGGAGTGCGATATTTTTACGCAGGTGGGCATTATTATCAAGACATGTGGTCATTCACTGACTAAAATAGGTCGCTGTCAAGCGCGGAATCGATCGTCGGATGCAGCGATATGAGGATCCGGATAAGTCCGCGCACGTACAAGCTGTTGTACGAGGCGGGGTGTGAGGATTTACTGATGCAGAGACGGAGCATCGAGGAAGAGAAGGAGGTGCAGGAGCGGGCACGGAGACGGAGCGAGGAGCGACGGCGGTGTCGGCTGTTGGTGGTGGGATTAGTCATTTGAAACGAGCGGGGGTTGTGAGGTGGTGCAATGTGGAATTATTATTTTTGGCGTGCGGAAGCGTCTTAGCTAAGCTGGTGGTATTCCCGCCCACGTCGAGTGTCTTTCCTTTCCCCAGTTCTCTGTCGACGACGAGGCGGCGCTGTGCACGACGCCAAGAACGCCCGCTGACAGGGGGCAGCTGCTGTCTCTGTCCACGACGCTGTCATCGCCCCGTCCCGGTTTGTCGCTCGGCTCGGTCCGCATTCAGCCACGCCGTGTCCGCAAGACTCTCTTGGCACGTCTTCTGTGCTTTCTCGTAGGATGGCCAAGCCAAAACATGGCCGATGCAACACTCCATTCTCGCTCTACGATCATCCACACTCGAACAACCATCCCCCACCGCGCACCCTTCCTCCCCGCTTTCCCTCCCCAACCGTCCTCTCGGCCCTCGCCCTCATCGCCGCTGCACCCCAGGCAGCTGCGGGCCCCCTCCCGACCCCCCCTCCCACCTTCCTTTGCCCATTCATCGGGCATGATAACAGCCCCGTCACATTCGCCCCGCGTGCGAACATCCCGTCCGGCTCGGCACCAGCCCCAGCCCCCGCACCGACGTCTCAGTGTGCAGTGCTTGCAAACAAATATGTCCAAGGGGACGACAGTCTCTGGCGGCAAACAGACTCGTGGACATTGTACGGCTCAACAGTGAGTGTCATGCCTGCATCTCGACCCTCGTTGCGAACCCAACGTGTTTTTTCGCAGTGTTACCCAAGTTCGACTGCGAGCACGTCTGCCGCACAGCCCCAACCAACAACTTCTCCGTCGTCCTTACCTACCTCCACCCCCACCGCGGTCCAGTTCGACACGTCAGTACTGCCCGCGGGCTGGAATGGCTCGACCAGCCTCAGCTCCAGTACAGCATCGACCACCATTCTTGCTCTAGCCATCGTCTTGGCCTGCTCCATATGTGTCTTCATGATTGGCTGCGTCATCTGGAGACGCCGGAAGAAAAAGGCAAGGGATGTAGAGCGCAAACTTGGCCACAAGCCAAGCGCTCACAACGATTCTGAAGAAAACGTGCGGGGAGATGCCCGGGGCAAGATGCGAATGTGGGCAAAAGCGAGTGCTCGATGGAAGTCCAATATTCGTCAATCAGCGCGCAGGCGGAGAAGACGGTCCGTGGCCCCTTCCATAGACAATCGACCGCTATCTCCGACCTTTTCCCACTCACTGCAACTCTCTGCCGTTGCTCCATCTACTCCGTCTCGTCGGGGTTCGATCGCGTCCGAGGAGCAAGACCCTTCCAGACCAGAAGCCGTCTCGTCTCTCGACGGTGATGTGACCGAACCCCCTGTTGTCCCGCACGATCCCCCTCGTTCTGCATCGCCGCCCACCTACGGAGTGTCCTTCGTTCCCAGATTTTCTCACCTACCTCCTACCTCCGCCATATCTAATCCAAATTCGACACCTTCACCTTCAGCCCAACGCGGTGATCTACCTTCCTTTATAGAAGACGAGCCAATCCCCTACATTCCTCGAAGTGACGGGCATGTTGCCACTGACGACAAAAGACAGCTTGACGACATACGGGGGTTGGCAAGTTCTCCTCCAACTATGGCGGATGCATGTACAAGGCAATCAGTCTCTGCACCAGGATTAGACGAGGTAGAGGACGACTTCGAGGACTTGGACATCGACTTGAGTGACGTACCCGCGTCTTTGGATAATCTTGGCTTGCCCCCCTCCTTTCCCTTTCCTCCACCTCCTTCCAAAGCCGACCTCCCCTTACCTTTTGGCTACCTGGATGATCACCCTTTCCGTTCTGGAGAGGATGGTATTCTAGTTTCTGGGTCGTTAGGGCCTTCGCTCGAAACTTCCCCGAGTGCACCTCCCATCGATGACCATGGTTTAGAGCCCTCTGCGCCTTCCTTGGAAGGTGAAGATGAGTTATTCCAGGATTGGGACGGGGCTCCATCTTATGTTCCCGAGGCTCCAACCTTGGCTGACCCGGACTCCGCTCCTGCCTGCGCGATAGAACCATCCATATGTTTAGCTGTATCTTCCACATCGCGCTCGTCCTTCTCATCCATACGGGAGTCTGCCGCCAGGGACGGCACACTCCCTCGATATCATCCTTGAGGTTTTTTTAGGCTGGGGGAAATGTTAAAGGACTTGCGCACTGTATATGTACTATATGATATGCGTATCATTAATTTTTCTTTCGCGGACTGTGCAACACTTTCAATAGTTTTGGGCCATTGGATAGATTCTTTTCGCTTTCCCTCCCTCCGCGAGTCACGTGAGATTTTCGATCCTTATCTTCGCGGTCAAGCCTCCCAGTTACCAGTACAGCTATGGGGAAGTCTCAAAAAAAGCGGATGATGCGTAGGCATAACCCAATGAGGGTCCCAGATTCACATTTGCCCCATGGTCTTGCATCTGCCGAGTCCGCCTCCACAAAAAAGGAGGCTATCCTGCCGATCATTCGAAAGGTATGTCTCTTATGCAAGAGATTGTTCATCTGGTTTAGTAACGCGGTCCAGATGGAGAGCCCTGATGCGTCTGAACGCAAATGGGCTTGTGTCGCGGTATCTAACCTCATACAAAACGATCCATCCACTCGGAGGTTGCTGCAAGGCAAAAATGTGGTAGGAGCCTTGATCACGCGGCTGTCGGATAGTGAGGAGGAAGTGTGGATCGAGGCTGCTGGCGCTCTACGGTTCGTCAGATCGGGTTTCCTTGGGCGCTCGTTGACCCTCCATACGCTAGAAATCTGTGCGTCGATGGGGGATATGACATTTGCGCGGAGATGTACAACAAAAACATCCTTGCCCCCCTGAGGACGTTCGTGCCAAAGGTATGTGCGTGTGCCATTTATCTCATCGGAACTATATACTTTCTCGCACAAGATATCCACAATGCTCGCTCAATTTCTGGAATCCCCAACGAATGCCCCGGACAATGCGAAAAAGGTGGTGTACGAGTTTGCTGACAATGTGATCACTATCTTGTGGTGCTTGTCGTGAGTCCTTTTACCCGACGTATCACCCTTGTCTCAGGATGATCAGGGAGATTTCGAACAAGGCTCTCAATGCCATCAACCAGCTCAATCTCGTTCCATTCTTGATGTCCTTTCTGTCCTCCCGCGACAAATTGCCTATATCCACTGTGGTTGCAGCAGGTAGTTTTCTCACTTCCTCTTCACTGTCCACTTGACCAGCTTGGTCTCATACAGCTCAAAGTCTATATGTTCTCACGGACGACAATCAAACAGCAATAGACCAAGTTCGTTCTGATGCAACCTACGGTCCATGTCTGTGTAATATCGTGGAATGCGAAAAACATCATGGAAAGGGAGATCGTCACGAGACCCTCAGAGTCCTGTGTTGCGGTAAGATCCTTTGCGTTCAAATGTGGAGTTTCATGGCTCAACCTGAGAACCAGGCATCGTGAACAATGTTTCGCCACTGCCGCCACCTTGTGATGCCACCACCGTCTACGGTGTAAATGATATTTTGTTTCTCATCCTTCCTGTTTCACTGGATGAAGTGGCAAAGCAGGTTCAAGAGCTCGTAACCAGTCAGGTTAGTCGTGATGTGCAACACCGAATCATCCCTGAATGTTCGCCCCAAGTCCATCGAAAATTTATCTTTACAAAGTACACCAAAGTCGGATCACAAGTCACAGACTGAGCTAGAACTCGAGCGGTTAGAGAACAAACTCAGGACGGTCCAGCTCTCTCTTGAAATCTTGACAGGAGCATGTGCAGCTCTGCCGGATCCAGTCTCGGTCTCGACGGATGAAAATGACGAAGGAGACCTGGATGGTACGGACATCCCGGTTCTCGTTCGACGACTGAATAACTGTTTCAGACGAGGAGCCGATGGTTGATGACGTGACAAAGGGCATTCCACCAGACGAAACCACAAGTCCACGTAAAGAGACGACGCGATTCTATAAGGAGGTCCTTCGCGGTCTAGTACAAGAGCTTCTACGCCTAGTGCAACCAACATTCCTTTCTTTTCCGCCCCCATCCAGCCCATCGATTCATCCTCCCACAACCTCTGCTCTCAGTGCCATCCATGTGAGCGCTTTCGAATGCCTCAATAATATATTCCTTTCGAAAGAAGCCTTGCCGAATACGGTGCTGTTCGCGGACTACGTACCCTACTTTTGGTCCACGACATGGAAAACACTGTTCAAAGTTGGACTTGACATCGCACCAGGGCAGGAACGCAAGCGGGAAATTTGGGAGGTTGCGGTTGGGGTCCTCTGGGGCATCGGGAACATCTTGAAGGGCGAATTAGTGAGAGAAATCCAGTTCCACGTACCTCGCTATTCTCAACCATCACAACAGGTTCCAGTCGATGAGCAAGTCCAGACTTTGATGAACGTCTGTGACTCGAGTACGGAAGCTCGGGTGCAAGTGAAATGTATTGGTACGCTTGAATGCCTGGCACAACACCCCGATTCCATAGAGGCAAATCGAGTACGTTGCTTGGTTCGTGTACGCCGAATTGTCCGATTGACGTCGTCCATAGGTGATATCCACCTATTTATTATCCATCTTACCGACTGCGACCACTCCGTCCACTAAAAGCACTGAAACGCTCCTTCAGGCAGTTTCGGCTCTGATCGATATCTATTCGGACGAGAGACTCTCATACGATATCAACTTTAGGAACGGTAGGTTTCTCGATCGCCTCGTGGAGAGCGTCGATGGGGTGCGGAAGGCGGTGAGAGCGATCGATCGTCGAAAGGAACGGGATTTGAAGCTGAGAGGAGAGGAAGTACGAGATAACCTAGTAGCGTTTGTAGAGTACAGAAAGGCGCTTGCTAGGAAGAGGAAGAGGGAGAAGGAGGATTCTGAACCTGAAGTAGATTAGCTATGCCTCAATCGTCAGAGTTCTCTTGATTTGATCAGTTCTCCCGTGTTGCTCCGGCAGTGCGTGTGTGAAAAGCGGCAAATATATTACGGGGGTAGTTTGAGCGGAGCGATCCAAAATTGGATGCGGCGAGGTAGGTGGTCCGTGCGCGATGAAGCAGGGTATATAAGCAGGGAGTGGACCTCTAACAAACCTCATACTTACCTTGATGGCGCGTGCCCTTTCACGTACCTGGGTGTGCGGGCCTCGGGGACCTTCCATAGCACGGCGACCATGTCCATACAGAGGGTAATCATGGCTTGTATGGGCTTCGGCCCATGCACTGTCTCAATATTTCCCTGTCCTGCCACGGCCACTCTGGCTGGGCAGGCCGTCTTTTTTTCGCTCCTTTTCGCTCCTAACCCTAACCCTAGTGTATCAACATGGACTCGACTCTTCCACATGGAAGAAAATAGCTAGATTGCACTACAGCGGTATTCAACTGGGCGATTTGCCTAAATATTTGACATGGAATTTCCAAAACTTAAGCTAATATGATTGGTATAGCATTTAAAAGTCAGTCATCCCGGATAACATGGGTACTCTTAGTCGAGACACGAAATAGTCAAATTTCATGAGACTCGGTACATTTCGAGAGAAAAAACACACCTTGTCGCAATCGAATGGATTCATGCCCGCAGCCACTCGGCTGCCTGCAATCAAAGCACTCCAATCAATAGTGTCCCATTTGTGGGTACCCGCCAATTTCTGCTCTTGATGGATGGACCTCGCAGTGATCATACGTTGGTGAGCTATGTCTACAGCTGGCATCGGACAGTTGAGTTCAGCGGTGAGGCGACGAAGGTGCCTAATGAAGAACATCAGCATCGGGAAATTCGGTGGAGGACCACCACTAACATTGAATCTTTGATTCCCCCGTCAATAGCAAAACCGTTGGAGCCGTCGAAGCGATCATTCACCATGCGTTCACCGTATGAGATCAAGCTAATGCGATCCGTAAATCAAGGCGATCAAGTTCAAGAGAAATTCAGTGCCTACGCAGGAGCAGGCATTATCTCTACATCACTTAGTCAGATATCGTAGCCGAAATCCCCGACGGACATACCTTTGACGAGGTCATACACGGCGCGGGCTCCGATTCCCGATTTTTCACCGAGAGTGAGTGTCTCAGCAAGCAGCTCATTGGCGCCCATGATCAAGCCGTTGCCGATCAGTTTGAGAGTTGGACCTGAAGGGCGAGCGGATGAGGCAGCGAGATATTGCCGCGACGATCAGACACACCTTTCTCGATATTGCCGCCAAGGTCGATGACCTTCCTGCCCACACCAGGGACCGTGAGATGTGCCACCTCTTTCTTGGATCGGTAGTCGCCGCTCATTGCGAGCACGAGTTTCCCGGCATCTGCAGCTAAGGGAGGTCCAAAGACCGGAGATGCTACAAATCTGCAGTGCACGAAGCTGGAGATAAGCTTATCAATATCCCCTGAAAACTTATCATTATCATCCGTCCAACTAGAGACTGTAGGAGAATACTTGCCAGCGAGGGCGGGGTAGATCTTTCACGGCTCAGGTGGTTGTAAATGGAGATCTAGGACAGACTCACCGTGCTGGTATCGACGAAAATCTTTGCTTTGGAGGGTGGTGTTTCCTAGTGGCGAATGAGACTGCTTATTTGTGAAGTAGAGAAACGAGCCATACCGACAGCGCCTTTGCGAACTCGTTGTATACGCTCTGCACAGAAGCATCGTCGGCCAGATTGGTAAATATAACATCACACTCGGTAGCCAATTGAGCTGGGCTGGAAGCGACTTTGGCAATCGATGGGCCAAGCTGGTCGGCGAGTTTCTGTGCCTTCGACAAGGTGCGGTTATATAACAGGACGGGGGTAGTGTTTGATTGAGATGTGGCGATGTTACGTGCCATGAAGTAGCCCATGGCACCGAGGCCATACCATCCGATCTTGAGGGGATGGGGCGATGGGGTAGTAGGGCGGGAGAAGGGAACTGCGTCCGACTGCATGGGACTAAATCCGAGCGTGAGGTGAAAGCGCTGACAGAGTTTCCAGCAACCCCCTGGAGACTCTGTCGCATCAGAGTAGTAATTAAATCCGTCCGTCGGGCGTCGGATACCCCGCAGAAGCATCACGTGATTTGAAGGCACGACTCACGTGATCTACCTCACTTGTAGCATTGGCTCGCTCGAGATTCGAGAACAAGTCAGTGAAGGCTGGCGTCGACGGTCAAGCCTGTCCCTGGTCTGTCCGTTGCCCCTGCTTGCACTCAACCACCACCATGCAGCAGCAGGCCTTCCCCGTCGAGCACAAGGGCACTTTGCTTCCCGGCCAGACAATTTCTGTGAACAAGCACACTGTCCAGGTGGAGAGGTATCTTAGCCAAGGTCCTCGCCAGTTTCGCCTTGCTATCCCAATGTCTGAGCACTCTATTCAGGTGGATTTTCCTATGTTTATCTCGTGAGGACCGCGACACCCGTCTATAACACGACCCGTCACGTCCTTAAACGCATTGCCGTGCCGAACGAAGCTTTGCTCACCGAGGTCAGGAAGGAAGTCGATATCATGGTGCGCAGTTTGATTTCCAACCGCATGTTATTGTTTCACACCATGATATCAGAGGATCCTGAAAGGGCATCCCAACATCGTTCACCTCATCGACGCCGCATGGCACAGGATGTCTAATGGCCAGTACGAAGTTTTTATTCTCATGGAGTTTTGTCCAGGTACCTAGTGTCTTGTTTTGCCTCCAGAGGTCTCATTTCAACAAATTCTAGGCGGTGGTATTATCGACATGATGAACAGGCGTCTCAGGGAACGTCTCACAGAAGCAGAAATCCTGCAGATCTTTGTCGACGTCCTTGAAGGAGTCGCAGCCATGCACAATCTACGACCGGCTTTACTACACCGCGACCTCAAAGTAGAAAACATCCTCCAATCATCTACTACTTCCTTCAAATTATGCGATTTCGGATCGGCGACCCCAGTTGCACCCCGCCCTCCATCTACAACACAAGAGATCAGGGCGCTCGAGGCTGATCTTAATCGCCACACAACCCTTCAATATCGACCTCCTGAAATGATCGATCCATATCTGCGCCGTCCTATCGATGAAAAATCAGATGTTTGGGCTTTGGGAGTGTTACTCTACAAGCTCTGCTACTACACAACTCCGTTCGAGGAGCATGGCCCTTTGGCAATCTTGAACGTACAGTACCGGATTCCACCATATCCCGTATACTCTCCGCAATTGAATGGCTTGATTGGTACGTTGGCTCGTTTGCGCGTCTTGCCTTGACTCATTCTTCCTTGTCATCTAGTATCGATGCTCCGTGAGCATGGCACCCAACGCCCATCTGCGTTTGAGCTCCTTGCTCAAGTCCATCGCATGCGCGGTACCAAATCACGCTTCACCTATCACATTGTACCACAGCAACCCCTCTCACCGCGAGCCCTCCAGTCCCAATCAGCCACACCACTTGACAATTTGGTGTCGTACCGGCCGTCGTCCTCGACCACCACGCAACGACCCTCCCCAGCGAAAAACACCGGTATCCAGGCGAGAGACAAAGTACTAGAAGCTATCGCCCCGATGCGACGCGGACGCCCGTCTTCCTCTCAGCAGCACGACCTTGTTGTGCCAGAAAGATCGAAACCCCCCAGTCCACAGAAGATACCGCTGGAAGCAACGAAGCCCCCAAAGGTTGATTTGTTGGACGACCACTTTGGTGTGGAGGAAGACAATGCGTGGAGAGTCATGAAGAGAAGCGCAATGAATGATGAAGATATCAAGGCCCCCACTTCTAGTAGTGCCGCGATGTCAGCGTGGAAGCCAAAGGGAGGCGCTCGGGGTGAATTGGAAGCCACCTGGAGTGTCGAGTCGCTTACCTCCAAAGTGACCGATAGCGCCGTGCGCTCACCTAGCACTACCTTTGGGGACAACTTTGCGGAGAACCTATGGAATGCATACGATAGAAACAAGGCAGGCTCCAGTACGACTCCCTCTATCTCAGTTGAGAAAGTGGTTCCGTCGAAGATCGCACCTCCAGAGGGGTCTCGAACCACAAAGCTGGTCATCACCAAGGGAAAGGATGCTTTTGAGGGTTTGGGCCTGACATCTCCCACACACCCCGCTCCAACCCTGGGTGAAGCACGCAAGCTGAGGACTGGGCTGGCGGCAGTGAATGCCTACAACCGCCCCACTATCGCACATAGCCCCTCGTCGACAGCGACAAAGCCAAAGCTTACCACCGCTAGCATAAAGCCAACACCCTCGCCTCGTCCATCACTCCCACACGCAAGCTCACCATGGAGGAATGGTCCTGCTATTCAGACTATGTCAAGCTCGATCTCCTCAACCACCGCAGCGTTTCCTCAGACTGGTGATTTTTCCCCAGAGACACGGTTCCCGTCCCTAGAAGAGCTGGATGCAACCATGGCCTACTCACAGAAACCTACTCATACCACACAACCACAACCGAATCTCGGGAACCAGAACATCATTGATTTATCAGCTCCCTCAACTTCTTCAATACCCCTTCGGCCACAACCTCGGCGTTCGGTTGCGAGTTCTGCGATGGTACAAAGTAGTACTCGTTCCGAACAAGCCACAGGGACTCCAGTTCGTGAGACAGAGGAAACGTCAAGGCCTGCAGCACGTTTGGAGACCGGTGAAGGCATCTCACCAGTGAAGCGTTCCAGTGGTCGTCCATCATCACGGTCATCGTTATCAGCGAAGCACGCCGCCAATGCCTCCTCCAAACCTTTGGAGACCCAAAATTTGCTTGATTTGACAGGTGACTCAACTGGTGCTTTCTTCGCCCCACAGAAGACTCGCGAGTATAAGGACTGGCTGACAGGAGATATCGACACCTCAGCATCACCAACGAAGGACCGTGGGGTCTCCGACACGAATCTTCCAGAGACACCCGTATTGCGCGAGTTTACGCATAAGCGTTCTTCATTCGTCGAAGAGAATAATGTCCACATACAATCACCACAAGAAGCTATCACCGGCCAGCAGTCAGCTGAACAGTTCATTCGGACCTCGACATCCCCTTCTCCGACCAGGATAAACCCTCGGAGTTCACGATCCAAGGAGCGCAAGCAACGTATGAGCCTGACTTCAAGCCGCAAAAATCCCATACTCCCGGGTCGACCCCCAACCGCCCCATCGACACGCTCCCTGAAAACCGGTCAGGACTCAGCCACGGGGTCGGCTACTCGTTCTTCTTTTGAACGGTCTTCCTCTTCAGATGACCGGAAGACACAACCAACGTCAGAGTCCCTTCGAGAGGGGAAAATGACAATGTCTTCTAGTGACGAGGAGAGTCCTGAGGATGTCGTAGGATTTAGGGCATCCAAATCGGTTGAGAAAGCATCCGGTCCAAGACATAAAGGAAGACAGAGTTCCGTGCATGACTTGGTTGACCTATGGGGAGGTGGTGTTGTCCAGACCAGAGAGCGGCGGAAGGACGCACCTCCGAACCCATCCACTGATCCCCCCCACGACACTGTAATGAAGCCACCCAAGAGTGGACCCATTGCTATCCCTTCTGCCGCGAAATCCTCACCGCAACATCTACAAGCGGCACATTCTGGGGTGATTGAGGTGCGACGATCACCTAGCAAGTCACCGAATCGACGTTCTCCAAATTCTCACATGAAACAAATGTCGGCTGTGAATTCAACTTCCGTTACGCCAACGGCTGCCTCTCGAACTCGCCCACAATCCTTGCTCGTATTCCCAATGTCGAAGTCCACCTCTGATGGGAAGTTGGATACACCTGCGACACCCTCTGGCCTGTCTGTTCCCCAAGATGGTTCTCGTGTGGGCGCCCCCCGTCGACCTTCGATCACAGATATGGTGCAGAGATATGAGGCTATTGGCAAAGTTTCATCCCCTGGTAATCTTTCCCTCCCCAAATCGACTGTGGCGCCGGGAATAACGTTAGCGACCACAGGACGCGCTTTGCAACAATCCCTGCAATCACCTGTGGCTTCCAAATCCCCCTCCCGAGTTGCTCCTACATCCGATGATATCTTTCCAGCTGCCGACACTGAGAAGCGCCAGCTGCTGGTCAACCCAAAGCCTAGCTACACTGGGCCGACGGAAAAATCGGCGGACACGTCCAGAAGTCAGAGTTCAGTTTCGGGGCTGCCTACAACTTCATCCAGCAAACTGTTGTCGCACAGTTCACTCCAAGGAGGGATTGATGGTTTGCCTTCTGCTACGGCTCTTGCCGCAAAGGTTACCACACCACCTGAGGAGGATCCGCGCCCTCCGTCTCCTGAAAAGCCTTATCAGGGTGTTGGTAAACTCATTGATCAGTGGCAAAGAAAATCAGAAGAAGCTTCCCGCGTTCCTGTTCCAAGACGGGGGGTTGCCACGAAGCGAGCTGGTCTCGTTGGTGGAGGTGTCAATCGGGACAATTGAACATTGTGAAACAGTGTATTTATTTCCACGTGAACTATCGCCCCCTTTCCACTCCAAGTGAGATAGATCGAATCGACTCGGACTCTGCTCAGGACCCAAGATTGATTTCAACCTGCAGGGGAAAGGCTCAGCTCACGCCTCTGAGGCATTCAAAGACGCACCTCTGCGACACGACGTTCGATATTCTCGACAAAAATATCCACGAAAGACCGGAACGTCTCCGAAGCTTCTGATGCTCTGCATTGCTCACATTTTGAAGCCGATATCGCCGTCAGCACATCATTTACGAGCTTTTCGTCTTTGACGGCATTGCCGTGAGGCCATCTCTGCAGAGCGTATCCCGACTTCCTCATATACTCCATCCACCATTTGTGCACCGACATGAATTCCACTCGACCACTCGGATACTTCCGAGACGGCTGGCCGTATCTGACTGCGGTGCGTTCCATATCTTCTTCATCCCCGCCACCCTTGCACCCAAACAAGGGCGATGGACGGATCCACGTGTGATCGGTTGCAAGAGAGCATGCCACTGTCACGCACGCATCCCTATACAAGAGGAGGTGGCATAACTTGCCAGCGTGGATCTTTTCCAAAGCCGGCACGTATTCGCGCACCAAGGTTGGTAGAGCTAGGGTGTGCTTGGCCGCTAACCGCGCCGCCTCGTGACACTCGTATTGACATGCAAGAGCATAAGCCCCCACAGGATCATCGCGGAGAACCGATGTATTGGAGAGCTCCTTGAGTGCCACGCAGCGAAGGGTTTCCATGTCGTATTTCATCATTGCCTCAAGGACAGCCCCAAGCTCGCGGACGGTCAAGTTGTTGAACTTGAGCTGTTTCCCGGTGCAGCTGGGAGGATGACACAGGGCCAGGATGTGACCAAGCGTGCAGCTATCCTCTGGCAAGTCAATGACCGGAAGTTCATCGTTGCACATATCGGCGTTGTTCGAAGTGTTTGCCTGTGGCAAGGTGAACATGTCGCTGAAAACTGGGGATGCCATGGACAATAATATCTTCCAAGAGTGGAACGACTCTTTGTCCGATGAGCGTAGGATGACATCAGCAGCGTGTCGGTTCAAGTCCTTTTGCATGATATGATCGAGGTGTGGGTCGTGTCTCCTTGACGAGCGGAGGTAAGTCACCTCCAGTGCTTGCCAAGGTCATGCTTTATCGCATGTGCAGATTTGCCACATGAACAAACAAACTCCTTTTAAAGTACTGCTAAAAGTAATCCAGTTATTTGCAGATCTAACTTTACAACGGATCAGCTTGGTTTCTGCTGCAATTATGAAGACTTGTTCGTCGCTACCGTCGAGTTTTCGACAACGTTGTCTATACCCACTCCCGTACTGATAGTATGTTTTATTGGAAAACGTGTGATCTTGAACGGATTGGTGATGGCCTGAAGTGGCGGTGTGAGATCCGCTACATGAACAAATAATGAGTGATCCGGATATTACCATTACCCTGTAATTCTGTGCGGGCGGCGACAAGCATCGCGCGCGTTTGCGCCTGCCAACGAGATCTTGGAAGACCAGGCCTGCGAGGGTGGGCAACCAACCGCTCACGGCGCCCCACTATACATCGCGGCCTCGTCAAACTAGGATAGCAGGCGTATGTCGTGCAAGTCAGCCCGCAAGGAGGGGATCTGTGGAACTAAGAATGGTGACCAGACTACCATTAGTCACCGGCCCGTGTAGTAAGCAACTCGGGACGAGGATGAGAGCATCTCTCCCCACACTCGAGCTTGCCAAAGCTAGTGCAACCAAAACACAGAGTATGAATGCACCACGACCACACGTTGACGTTGCCACAGGCAAACACTTTGAACAGAGCCGATCCGTGCAACGATGAACTTACGGTCATTGACTTGTCAGAGGACAGCTGTACGCTCGGCCACATCCTGGCCCTGTGCCATCCACCCAGCTGCACCGGGAAACAGCTCAAGTTCAACAACCTGACCGTCCGCGAGCTTGGGGCTGTCCTTGAGGCAACGACGAAATACGATATGGAATAACTTCGCTGCGTTCAGTTCTCCGCAAAGATCCTGTGGGGGCTTATGCCCTCGCATGCCAATACGAGTGTCACGAGGCGGTGCGGTTAGCGGCCAAGCAAGCCCTGGCTCTACCAACCTTGGTGCGCGGATACATGCCTGATTTCCACGCTGGCCAGTTTTGCCACCTCCTCTTGTATAGGGAGGCGTGCATGACAGTGGCATGCTCTCTGGCAAACGATCCCACATGGATGCGCTCATCACCCTTGCTCGGGTGCAAACATGTGAATTCAGGTCGGCGCACAAGTGGTGGATGGAGTATATGAAGAAGTCGGGATTTGCTTTGCAGAGATGGCCTCGCGGCGATGCCGTCAAAGACAAAAGCCTCGCAGATGACGTGCTGACGGGGATATCGACTTCAAAATGCAAGCAAGCATCGGAAATCTCGGGGATATTACGGTCTTTCGTGGATATTTTTGCCGAGAGTATCGAACGTCGTGTTGCAGAGGTGCGCCCCTGAACGCCTCGGAGGCGTGAGCTAATCGTTTCCCCTGCAGGTTGAAATCGATGTTGGGTTCTAAGCAGAGTCCATTCAATCTATCTCACTTGGAACAGTGGAAAGAGGACGATAAGCCACGTAATACACTGTTTCACAATGTTCAATTGTCCCGGTTGACACCTCCATCAACGAGACCAGCTCGCTTCGTGGTAAACCCCCGTCTTGGAACAGGAACACGGTCAGGCTTCTGATTTTCTTTGCCACTGATCAATGAGTTTACCAACACCCTGATAAGGCTTTTCCGGAGACGAAGGGCACGGATCTTCCTCAGGTGGTGTGGTAACCTTTACGGCAAGAGTCGTAGCAGAAGGCAAACCATTAATCCCTCCTTAGGGTGAACTGTGCGACAACGATTTGCTGGATGTTGTTGTAGTAGGCAACCCCGAAACTGAACTCTGGCTTATGGACGTGTCCGCCATTTTACATTGTTCTCTTTTTTCTGCTCTGAGATAGTGCCACCAGGCCCGATGCCTAATACTCCGCCCCCTGGACCGTTTGGCGTGTCCCCCGGGGCCTCCACAAGCTCTGCGCTGACGACACCCTCGCCTTCCAGTGCTGCCACTGAAGACAACCCCGTGTTCTCTCTGCTTGCGGTGATCAAACCGACAGAGTGTTAATTGCAGTGGTTCGTCTTTGCAGGTGATTTCAATGGCTCGGCGCTCAGTCGATTGGCGGGCGAGCCGCGACTCCGATGACGATTCATGATGACCCTCGTTGACCTTGCTTCATTCGTGTATTTATCGAGCGTATATGCCTAATCATCAAGTTTATTGTACACAAAGCACCCCTAAACGATGTCGATGATCGCCGTGTGCTCAATGCCATCATGGGACTAAAACTTTATCTTCCAAGAATGCAACGAGAGTCGCTCTTTGTCCGATGAGCGTAGGGTGACATCAGCAGCGTGTCGGTTCAGCCTCTTTAGGGGTCAATGAACTCCGGTCGGACAGGACAAAGCTTCTGCGTTACTCGCTACTTTTGAGCCTCGCCCCTTTTTTGCGTGGCACCAGTAGCGCGTCTACCTCGATTTCCCTGATAGACGGGCTCCTCGATCCCAGGCTACTGACGGGGTCTCAAAAAGACATACATCATGTCCAGTCCTTGGAAATTATGGCGTTAGATGGAAACGGTGAACACCTAGTGTCGGATTGCAAGACCAGTGGTACGTCTTCAGATCCAATGCGGATATACGATACACCACAATATTAATGCAGGACTCATCAAGTGGTCAGTGACTAGCAACCTGTGCCAAACCGTTCACCAAATACAGTAAGAGAATATAACCGTCACGGCGACTTATCACCATCGTCATCCCCAACATCGATGACACTAGGATCAGGGTCTATTAGGCGGTGCGAGCCGCCAAACGTTTCCCGCGCAATGTCTCTACCTTTGCCGAGCTGCCATGGTTGTCCATTAGCCCTGTTTCCCTGAACCAACTCGGTATCCCCCCCAATACCGAGCTCGAGAGCAAAGGCATCCGCACGGGCCAAGTTTGACTCGTTTGGGTGGATAAATATATTGTCTGGCTTTGACCTCGTGCGCGGTCTCCCAATGGGATGACGTCTTCCAAACGAGGCCCCAAGAAGAGGCTCCTCCGCCCTGTAGAGGGTCCCTTTCGATCAATTCTCCGGTTGATTGATTTCGGGCACGTACTGTCTCTCCGAGTTCGGTTCTTCGTATTCAATATATTCGATGGCGAACTGCCCTATGGAGAGCGCGATCACCTAAGAGGTAAGTGGTCAAGGTCAGACAACCGAGTTGCAGTGCTCTTTGACGGTGAGTTCAGCTTACAACGATAGCGATAACTCTAGGAAGCACAGTCACGGTCGAGTCTAAACGGCATTGGAAGCACGCACCCTAGCTGATTTGACATCGCTATGAGCATATATAGTCTACACG
>JBBPRK010000200.1:0-31444 GCA_038093075.1 Boletus patriciae | reverse complement strand
CTTGTCGCGCCTGGGTTCGCGGCGTCAGCGGTCGTGTCGGTGACCATCCGACTGGCTGGTTCGGGGTCCTGGGGCACGACTGACGTGCGACGGGCCTTGGCGCTGTCGCCGTCGTCTTTGTGGCTGCTCGCACGGGCTGTGAGGCTCACGCCAGCAGTCGTCGCTGCGGCTTTGTGACCTCGGGCTCTCGCGCTGGCCTTCTCGCCCTCTCTACCACCTCCTCGCCCTTTCTCGACTCTTCCTCCACCTTTCTTCTCGCGTTCGCGTTCACGATGTGTTCCGCTCCGTGGTACGTGGTTTTCCCGAGTTCTTGACTCCTTGCTAACTTTGCTGTGGTTGCATGGCTTGTCGTCGTGGGTTCCGGTGGTACGCGCAGCTACACATGGTGCTGCGTCACTTCGGGAAGGTGGTGGTGGTGTTGTAGTGGCCGTTGTAGTGGTAGTAGACCTTCGGAATAAATTTTCGACTTGTATAAAAGTTCCGTGAGCTGTTTTCGTAGTATGAATGTCGAATAGGACTGAATCCGGGATTGTCATGATGATCAGGCACCTGGCTTCGGTGTTTCGCTGTGCCCAGGCTCTCCGTGTGTCATCATGGGCTGTTGCCGGGTCTGGGGGTGTCTCGGTGCCATCGTAGAGTGTAGCAAGTCCTTCGACACTTGCTGCACTGAGTAAGTTCGCATGGTACGTGTTCCAGTTGCTACCGTCCGCTTCGAGATTTGGTACTAAAATAAAAGTACCATCTTCGAGTTCTACCTCGTATGGCATCTTCAAGTCTGGTTGAGTGAGCTAACAGGCGCTTGCAGGGCTCATAACCCATAGAAAACTATAGTGTAGTCACTGTATTAGTAGGCTAAATACATACCTGTAGAAAACTGTAGTGTAGTCACTAAAGTAAAACTACTGTACTCGACGACTGAAATAAGGTTGTGCTTATGTAAGCTACTAAATATGAAACCCATACGAGATGAGTTTTCAACATCTATGTGCTCTGTAACCTTATAGTTACAAAGGATTAGTTGAAACAATATAAATAGCAGTTAATCAATATGTCACCAAGGTGTTAAGTTGGTTACATAAGCTACAACTAGGCCATTCGGAAAGCTACTGATATTGACTATTGTTCATACCCAAGTTATTGTTACACCAGCAGTCCAACCATAGTTGTGGGGTAAGACTTGCTCATGCAAGACATTTTTTCTGAGTGCAAATTTATTTATTTATTTAAATTTTATTGGATCCCTGTGGCTTTTGACTTATTTACATGTATGTATTTTGCTAATCTCGATTTTGGTAAATCAAATAAACACCTTTTGAATGTATTCAATGTGCCTTTTCCTCTAGACATCATCATCTAAATTTGATATGTCAAAGATTGACTTATCAAAGGAAGAAGTTGTCCACCTTGCACATTGTGTTATCAAGACAATGCAGTGTGAGTGGGAGGGATGCACCATCACACTCAATAGCTGGAATACATTAGCCAAGGTGATTAACTTGACAACCTGTTGTTTACTGCGATTGCTGGCACCAGACTTTTCTTCTAAAAGACACCACTTTCTCCAAACACTTCCTATAATCTTGCAGCTTTTCCCTGCACCTGATAAAGTGGCTGGGTTTGCCTGCAGGATTACTAGGTAGCTTTTGGAGGAGGTGCCACTGCATTTCGTACCTTGGAGATTTTGTGAACAATCACTAATTTGCATGTTTTGGTTCACAGCATCTTCTTCAGCACTGCTCTCGTGTCATGCAGCAGGTGTGTGGCCACTCAATGACTTCATCCGAGTCTTAGTGGCCTGTTTTTTGTTTTCATCACAGGACGGAATGTTTCACTGTTCTTATTCTCGTTGTGCTGGTCGACTTCATAGTTCATCAGGAGCACTGAAGACCCATGTTGAACTCAGCCACCTGTCGAGAGTGGCATTACCATGTCCGACGCGCGGTATGTGAAAGTCTCGGTGTTTTGTCTTCCGCTTCGCTTAAGTATACCTCAAGGTTGCAATGAGGTATTCATCCGTGTGCAACAACTTTCAAGTCACTTCGAACACGCGCACCGCGAGCTCCTCGATACACCTGTATCTGTAGATGCTTTCGCACCACTTGCGATCCTCGCAGCCCCGCCACGTCTCCGACCGCCGGCCCCACTCCCCCACGACGAAATTCGGATGGACTCATTGCTGCTTTCCGTCTCGATGTCACCTGTCCGTCGAGGACATAGTCAAGCAAGCGCCTCCCAAGGTATTTCGCGCAAATGGAGTCGGTTGAACGTACAGGACGAAGAGGGCGATGACAATCCCATCTCATTCGAGAACCTCCCCTCCCTCCAATCACACAACATCTTGGAACCCCCCGTCGTAGGTATCGAGGTACGGAAAAAACTACCGCTGGCCAGGCAGCCGTTCCTATCCCGTCCTCAACCGGTGATTTATCCTGTACGATCTGACGACCCTGAACAAACCATTTTATATCGCGCATTTGTACCCATGGTTGACAAGCTGGTTGCGGCTGGGACTCTTGCGCGTAAAGAAGGGGGGATGTAGAGGGAACTTGCACATTTGGTGGTTTTTGCTTTTCTTGAACGTATATACTGTATACCTCGCAAGAGCGACTCAGTTCGCTCGGGTCTTAATACGTGCTTGTCACCATTACTATACATTACACTGGCTGTATACCATCACGTCGACTGGATGCAGTCGACTCCAGAGCTACCTGTACAGATTTGTTCACAGGCTTTAACAAGTGGCTACGTTTGCTGCCTACGCAATGATAGTGTCACAACGATGAAATCATATGGAGTGCATGTTAATGCATAACGTGATTGGGGCTACCGCGACGCATGCGAGAATACTGGGATAGCTCCGTAGCATAAACCCTACACTGAGTGTCATAAAAGCGCTCCCAATGGTACTTTGTATCTTTTTATGCGGCATTGCCCTCGGCGAAAGTAAGCAAATCAGAATCGCCCTGGTCGGTGACAGTCATAACACTGGTTGCTTGTCAGAAAGATATCAACAATAGGATGTATATGGTCGACTTACCCGACACGGAACAGTTTACCAGCAGCAGTGCCAAGAGCGACGTTGGTGCCAGCGAAATGGTGCACGGTTGTCTTTGACAACATGGCGTAGTACTCGATTTCCGACTTGCGGAGGGGTGGGCAGTTTCCGGCGATCAAGACAAGCTTGGCTATGAATGTGGCATCGAAAAATGACGTGGAGACCAATCGTCAGCCCAAGGGACCTTCTCAGCCTCACGCTCCAGTCCCCGCGAGTTTGTCAACTAGGACACTTACCCTTGCCACTACGCATCTGCTTCAACGCTGACTTGTACCCCAAAGTGTACTTGCCCGATTTCACGACAAGAGCGAGGCGAGACGCGATGGACTCAGTCGACTTGGTAGCTTTGGATTTCTTGGTAGGTGCCATCGAGTATGACTTGTGGTCGTGAAGTGGCGAGTGTCTTGAGGATGGCTTTTTGGTGAACGGAAATGTTATCAATAGAGTTCCATGCCGAGGACTGCCGACGAACAACTGTACAGTTTTTGCACAAATTGTAAACTCCGCATTAGATAGATAGCCCCCGGTAGAGGGGTGAAGATTACAACAATGCAGGTGACATTTCTATGATAGCGCGCGGGCCCTTCTCATCGTAATCCATTTTTGAGACAAAATTTTTCCCTTGAGCGTCGTTGAAAGAAATCTAGTTCAGTTTGTCAATAAGGCTCAGAAAAGTGGTAGCTTCGCATTGACCTTGGCGACAATGCTGGTTCCCAAGAATGCTGCAAGACCATCTCCCTTCTCTCGATACTCGGCAAAATACTCAGGAACGTTGACGACGCGAATTGATCGTGGCTGAACCTCGTTATACTGATCTGGATTACCAAGAATAAATGGAGATAAACGAGACTGCAGCGCAGTACCAATGCCTATCCGACAGCATTCAGGATAGGTCAAGGGAGAAAGAAGAGAACGTACCCTTGACGCGGCTCGCTAGGTCCCCAGTGACAAAAAGTCCTTGCCACATGTACTGTCGCTGATTAACACCAGCCTGACCGACCGAAAAGCCGACTCTATCCTGTAACGAGAGCGGGTCGTCCTCAAGTCCTATCTCGGCTTTTTGAGGCAACGAGTAAAGAAGCGAAGGATCAAAAAGTGGTTCACAAAATCGATGTCGCTCCTTCCCCAACGTTATCGAGTGGTCGCGGAACTGCAATGTGATAAGGTCAAGAGCCTCGATTTCTTTTGCGCGTGCCTGTTCTGCGGCGGATGCCTTTGCGGTCGCTTTCTTCTTTGTCCCAGCCTCAATTACAGCCTTTTCTTTTCCCGCAACTAGGACTGCGGCGATGTCTGTGACTCCTTCATCCTCTAGTAGTTCCGCAATTTGACCGTCTGACGGAACGCGGACGTAGCCTTCAGACCAAATGTATTTGACGAGATCAAGGAGGAATGCTTGTATGGCTTCGGGATCCCTAGGGGAATTAGAGGGAGACGCGGCGGCCATGGCAGATTGGTTTGAGCGCAGAAGATTGGCAAGGTACTTTTCGCAGTCACCTATGCCCAGGGAAGTCGAAGACCGTGCAGAGTGCACGATAAAACCGTCATATATAGGTGATACATCTGTTTTCTCGTATCCTATGTCGACGACAATGCCGCTCAATTGCCCAGTTGCGTATATCTGTGTCATGGGCCGTTCAACGATCGCAAAGCTGGCTACGTTGAAGCGCTCAAAGAAGGTTTGACATATTCGCTCTTGAGAACCACGAGAGAGCCCTGGCGCGATGGAAAGCATGACTGGAGATTCGTTTTGAGTGCGTTTTATCTGAAGTCTGTTGAAAATGACATGTTTCCTGCATGTTTCAGTGGTAAGAATGCAACTGGTAGCTATACACATCAGAGTACATACCAGATGGCTTCAGCTTGCGTCCAATCGCGGATATCGCCGTCTGCGAAGGGCCATGATACAAGAATGTCTTGGCCTGCCTCGAGCGCCTCGTCGAGTTGGGCCCCGACGAGATAGTCATTCACCTTTGCGGTGGTACTCGCGTGGAAGGGGAGCGAGGAGAGGCGGGTCGATGATGCTGGTGGACGCAAGCAGTCACTACTCTCTCCGGTTCCGCTTGGTTGTTTTCCATTTGTGGTGGAGTTGGACGGAGCTTCTCCCGCTATCTGTCTCAAACCGACGCGTGCAGATATTTCCTGGAGGCATTTGCCTTGTTAGTGCCGATCGGCGACAAGCCAAGTGCAACGGACCACTGTTGGAGTTTTCAAAAGTTCCTGTATGCCGAGGCCAGCCCTGACGACTGTTCTGCCTGTTTCTATGATGAGTATTGACGAGTCACGGAAGCTGCTCATGGCCAGCGAAACGATGGTTATATATGTTGTAGACAGTTGTACCGTGAGTCAGTGACGTTGTGGACGCGCCTGCAACCAATGAGCACGGAGCGGCTAAACTCCTGAGCCGTCGCCGCATCAACCATTCCACTAAATTATGGTCTGATCCACGGTTAAATATTTGCTTCCGCGACCTTCTGTGGAACCACTATCCTTATGTCTGCCACTCAGCTCGCAAAACTGTACTCGCCGCTCGACATTCCAGAGTGTGGCAAAGAGCCTTTCACCGACTATTCTCGGTGGAGGCTGCTCGTGAACGATGGGGGTCGCCACACTTGGCACTACCTGAAGACGGACGAAGAGCGCGACAAGTGGCCTCAGAACCATATAGACAAGTACTGGACGGGTCAGCCTCTTGTGAGTATTCGTCCGTGATACATGCGATGAACCGCGAATGACCACAACAGAACCTTCCCGACCTTCCGAAAGCGACCACATCGCTCGAAGCTGCTCGGAACGGTTATACTTTTTACAAGCACCTCCAGTCGCATGATGGGCACTGGGCTGGCGAGTATGGTGGACCAATGTTCCTGCACCCTGGCCTTGTCATCGGGTCATATGCTGCTGGTATGGGGTTCAAAGAGGAAGAACGCCTCGAGATGATTCGTTACCTCATAAATCGGGCAAATCCTGAAGACGGAGGTTGGGGTCTGTAAGTACATGATCCTGTGTCAGGTCAACACCGTGTAACTCCCCCAGACACATCGAGGGACACTCGACCGTGTTTGGAACTGCCCTCAACTATGTGGCTTTGCGAGTCCTCGGCATGAGTGCTGAACATCCAGTTGCTGTCAAAGCGAGGGCTACCCTTCACCAACTAGGTAGGTTTCACATTCTCGGTTCCTATCGTCTGTGCTGACTACGGTCATCCAGGGGGAGCAACAGGTGCCCCTGCTTGGGGAAAGTTTTGGTTGGCAATCCTCAATGTCTACGATTGGGAAGGAGTTAATCCCGTCCCTCCCGAGCTTTGGTGAGTTTAAGACCCCGAATACTTTCCAGAACTTGCGTTGATCGTTCCAAGGCTTTTCCCTGAATGGGCCCCATTTCATCCTCACAAATGGTGGATTCATACCCGTAATGTCTGCATACCCATGAGTTATCTCTATGGTGTTCGCTTCAAAATGGAAGAAAACGACCTGATCCGTTCCCTTCGCCAAGTATGCATCCATGATGCCCGCTATACCCTTATACTCAATGCTTTCACCTTCAGGAGCTATACACGACCGACTACCACCGCATATATTGGCCGGCACAGCGTAACAATGTCGCAGCTGTCGATCTCTACTCACCTCACACTTCGGTTCTCGATGCAATGAATGCCATACTATCAATCTACGAGAGCTGCGCCATCCCTGCTCTTCGAAAAGTTGCGTTGGAGCGCGCCTACAAGCTCATCGTATATGAGGACGAAAACACAGAATACCAGACGATTGGGCCTGTCTCCAAGATGATGAACTTGTTGTGTCGTTTCATCGTCGATGGTCCCGATACAGAGGTATATCGTCAGCACGCCATTAAGCGTGCCGATTTCATGTGGCTTGGCGCGGAAGGCATTATGATGTGTGGGACGAATGGCAGCCAACTTTGGGATATTGGATTCATCACGCAGGCGCTTGTTGAGACTGGTCTCGCGAAAGAGCCGGAAAACAAGGAAAGTTTGAATATGGCCTTGGGGTGGTTGGATATCTGCCAAATTCGAGAGAACCCGAAGCATTATAAGACGGCTTATCGTCACCGAACCAAGGGAGCGTGGCCGTTCAGCACGAAAGAACAAGGCTACACGGTCAGTGATTGCACGGGAGAAGGTCTCAAATCAGTCTTGTACCTCCAGAACCAGGTAGAGTACGTATGTTTGATGGTCAGAGATGGCCCTCCCGCTCAGCATATCCTCTAGAGGAACGGAGAAGGTCATCTCGGATGATCGGCTCTTTGATGCTGTCGACACACTGCTCTCGATGCAGAACGTCAACGGCGGTTATGCAAGCTATGAGCTTGTGAGGGGACCCAAGTGGTTGGAGTGGCTCAATGCTGCGGAGGTCTTTGGTACGGTGTGACAGTTATATCACGTCGTCAGACTGACCTTGACTTCCCACAGGGGACATCATGACTGAAGTCTGTTACCCGGAGTGCACGACTTCTGTGATAACGTCCTTGTCTATTTTCAGGGAACATTATCCGAACTACCGAGCAGCAGAGATCGGGTAAGTAGGGCCGATTTCACCCAGCAGGATGGTTTCAATTGATGTTACCAGGCGGACGATTACGGAGGCGATCAAATGGCTTCACGAAGTGCAAAACCCGGAGGGTGGCTGGGTCGGATCATGGGGGATCTGTTTCACTTATGCGACCCAATTTGCGCTGGAAAGTTTAGCTCTTGGCGGGGAGTGCTATTCGAACAGCCCTGCTGTCCGACGTGCGTGCGATTTTCTGCTTTCGAAACAAAGAGAAGACGGAGGCTGGGGGGAAAGTTATAAGGTCAGCTATCCCCTTGGCCCCATACTCGACGGATGCTGAGCCACACTCGCTCGTCATATGCCTGCTTTCTAGACTTGCGAACTCCGTCGCTGGGTTGAACACGAAAATACTCAGGTTGTGCAGACATGCTGGGCAGCCATGGCTCTCATGTACGCCAAGTACCCGAATGCGGAACCCATTGAGAAGGCAGTCAAGTTGGTCATGTCGCGACAACTTCCGGTGAGAAATACGGATTGTGAAACATGACCTGCGCTGAGATCTTACTCAACAGGATGGATCGTGGCCGCAAGAATCAATCGAGGGCGTGTTTAACAAAAATTGCATGATCTCATACCCCAACTTCAAATTTTCGTTCACAATTTGGATGCTTGGAAGAGCACACTACTATTTGAAGGACCTGAAAGCTCAGCAGGTTGGCGTATGACCTGGTTAGCTACTTTTGGTACCGTATAGAGTATTTCTGGCAATAGCAAAGTTTTGTTCCGGAGATATTGAAACGGATGACGGCGGGATGGTGTGCTCGCGAGTAATTTCAGTTATAAAACCGACATGCCCGACTCAGCGCGCCAAATCCCTGTGCAAGCTTCGTCATCTCACAAGGTATGACCGTCTTCCCCCGTCGCTCCCCGCGTCGAGCTCATCATTCCTACCAGCCATGGCTGCAATCCCAGCGGTCTCCCGGGTAGCCTTTCTTGCCTCTGATGTCGTACTCTACACCCAGCCCTCCGGGCCTGTGGTATCTCCGTTCGCAGAGTCCTACAAGGCCCTCTCAAACACATCCTCTCGTCGACCAACCGTCCAATCCGTCCCTGCGGGTGGTGATCCGGGTGTATCCATCCTCCGTCTTGCGTCCGGCGCATCCCTGGCTTCCCTCACGTCCTCCATAACACCCCAAACAACTCTCCGTCTAGTGCTCCTTGCTACAGAACTTTCCTCCCTCCCGCTCGTCCTCCACATCGCAGTCAAGGACGACTTATCGGACGTCCTCTTGCTCCAGTCTGCATTCCCATTCTTCGTGATCTCCTATATGTCCCAAGAGGCCCATGATAACGCCCTCCTTGCTTCTCGGCTTGCCCGCACAGAGAAAAAGGCAGTCATACATGTCTTCTATGAACTAGCGGACGGTCCAGTCGTAGACATTGCTGAAGAGGATGTGCAACCATTCCTACTTTCCGAAAAGGTCACTCCACCAAGTGGAACGAGTGTCCCCGATAACGCCAACGAGATCGGTGATGACATCGATGCGGGTTCCAACGACCTGAGACGGGAGGGGCGTACCCGTACACCAGAACCCGTTTCGGCTCTATACCAACTTTATGAATCCGCTGCGCTGTCCACGTCGACTCGCACTCGTCGTCCCCACCTTCCTTTGACGATCCATGGTGATGGGCATCCAAACACTGTCATCTTCGTTCTTGGAAATATTCCCAGCATTTCGGAGATCGATGGTGTGTCGTTCGTTTCCGTCCGGCTGCTTGCTCCCCTCCCCCCTTCCCATATCTTGCGGGCCATTCCCATCTCAGCTTCTCGCGTGCTCGTACTTGAGCAGCTCCACCGTTCTAACACTAAATGGTCACCACTTTATCTCGACATCGTCGACGCGCTGCAGGAGCGCCAGGTGCACTCACAGGTTCCCGTCCAGAGTGTT
This sequence comes from Boletus patriciae, assembly GCA_038093075.1. Lineage (NCBI taxonomy): Eukaryota > Fungi > Basidiomycota > Agaricomycetes > Boletales > Boletaceae > Boletus > Boletus patriciae. Next base: position 21,932 of record JBBPRK010000200.1, on the reverse strand, counting down.
TGGTTCACTAATGTCGAGCAAGTCAGCCCGCCCAATTTGCTCAGACTTGTTCATACCACGAACAACACTCCCCTCTCATCCCCACTGCTCCTCCAAAGCGAGGTGGCCCTTTCCTCGCCGCACGCTTCAGTCCCTCACGTTCCAAAACATGAGTCGTCGTACACCAAGATCTTGTCTCACGTGTTTGGCCCACGATTGGAGATCTCAAATTCTCCCGAGCTGGTTCCTACACAGGGTAACATAGCTACCAGTCCTGAGTATGCGCTGGGTCGGATCAGAGGCCAGTTGGACCAGCGGGCTCAGCTCATCAACTCTGTTCAGGATTTGATGGAGGCCGAAGAACTCAGTACCGAGTTGCACAGACTTCTTGCTCAGTGGTTACAAGTTAAAGATGACGGCTCGAAGAGCCGTACTATCGGCGATCAAGTAACTGCAGCGTTGGAATCTTCACAACTTTCCAATGTGCTTGTTGATCGCATCCTTGCATTAAAGGCATACTTCCCTTCGAAGTCTAGGTGGATACTTGGTTCAGATGCCTGGGCGTATGATCTTGGCTCATCGGGCTTACACCATGCCATAGCCTCTGGCCTCGACATCAACATTCTCATCCTTGATACTTTACCCTATTCGTCCCGAAACGCAGCCGATCCACACCGTCGCAAACAAGATGTTGGCTTGTATGCCATGAACCACGGAGATGTCTACGTTGCCAGTGTTGCTGTGTACTCTTCATACGCACAGGTCCTGCAATCCGTAATGGAAGCGGATAGGCACAAGGGCCCATCGGTCGTCGTCGCCTACCTTCCCTACCACGGGGAGACCTCACCGGCGCTTGAACTGTTGAAAGAGACGAAACTTGCAGTTGACTCGGGTTATTGGCCCTTGTATCGCTGGGACCCCATCAAGGAGGCCAGAGGCGAAGAACCTTTCACCCTCGACTCTGATGCCGTCAAGAACGACCTGCAGCAATTCCTTGACCGGAAAAACCATCTCTCCCAGCTCGTTCGCTCCAAGCCTGAGTTAGCCACTGAGCTTGTGAGCAGCTTGGGTGAGAGCGTCAAAGAGGCCCGTAGACGGAAGGCCCAACAGGCCTATGATGATTTACTTGTCGCACTTGATGCACCACCCCTTCTCGTGCTGTACGCTTCAGACGGTGGCACGGCCGAAAAGTACGCCAAGAAACTCGTCAATCGCGCCAAGGCGAGAGGCATGTCGGTCACCATTGGGACCCTCGATTCGATGACTATTCAAAGCCTCGCGGAAGAGGAATACGTTGCATTCGTGACTTCCACCGCTGGTCAGGGTGAACCACCTCAAAACGGACGCCAGCTTTTCAAAGCTTTGAACGCTGCCGCACTTCGTAAAGAAAAGCCTTTTTCTAAGCTGCAATACACCGTCCTCGCCCTCGGTGATAGCCACTATTGGCCTCGACCTGAAGATGCTCATTATTACAACAAACCCGGAAAGGACCTTGATTTGCGTTTAGAGCAACTTGGAGGCGAGCGCTTTGTTGATCTCGGCTTGGGAGACGATCAAGATGCTGATGGACCTGATACCGGATACAAGGTCTGGGAACCCAAGGTTTGGAAGGCACTTGGTGTCGACAGCGTCCAGGTTACGGAAGCTGAACCCGAGCCAATCACAAACGAGCATATCAAAGCAGCTTCCGAGTACCTTCGTGGTACCATCGCAGAGGGTTTAGAGGATACGACTACCGGAGCGCTCGCTCCATCTGACACTCAGCTTACCAAGTTCCACGGGATCTACCAGCAGGACGATCGGGATATTCGTGACGAGCGTCAGACTCAGGGAGTCGAGCCAGCCTACAGTTTCATGATCCGTGTGCGCACGCCAGGTGGTGTTTGTACACCAGAGCAATGGTTGCAGATGGACCAAATTTCGGACGAACATGCTAACGGCACATTGAAGATTACCACGAGGGCTACCTTCCAGTTCCATGGTGTTATCAAGCGTCATTTGAAACCTTCTATCCAAAAAATCAACCGAGTGCTGATGGATACCTTGGCTGCATGTGGTGACGTTAATCGGTACGTTGCACCATCTTGTCGAGTGAGCTGTCATTTACATTTACCAGTAATGTGATCTGCTCTGCTATCCCTTCGTTATCGAGGCTTCACCATCGCGTTTATGAGTTTTCCAAACTCGTCAGCAGCCATTTGTTGCCCCGAACGACTGCATATCATGAAATCTGGCTCGACAAGAAGATGGTGGCTGGTGAAGCTCTCAAGGACTTTGAGCCACTGTACGGGGAGTTCTATCTCCCTCGAAAGGTCCGTATATTTCCTCCGGTGATTGGGATTGGCCAGAAATTGAGTGTCCCATCTAGTTCAAAATTGCAATCGCCGTCCCCCCTTACAACGATGTCGACGTCTTTGCCAATGACCTTGGCTTCATCGCTATCGTGGACGAAGATGGTGAATTGGAAGGCTTTAATGTCACAGTTGGCGGTGGCATGGGTGTGACCCACGGTAACAAAAAGACGTACCCTCGCATTGGCGATGTCATTGGGTTCTGTACCGTTGAGCAAGGACCACTCGTGGCAGAGAAGGTTATGTTAACCCAGCGGGACAATGGGAACCGTGTCGAGTGAGTTGCCATGTTCCTCTAGTATACGCCCGTCGCTGATTTGCACAAACAGCCGAAAGGTGAAAACAATCACTGTGCATTCATAAAATAGAGATTCTGACCCCTGGTGCAGAACGCTCGTTTGAAGTATACGGTCGATCGCATGGGCCTCGACAACTTCAAGGGAGACGTAGAAGACCGCCTTGGCTACGAGCTCGCCCCAGCTCGTCCTTATTCCTTTGAAAGTAACATAGATCATTTTGGGTGGACTGTTGGTGAAGACGGTAGGCACCACGTCACGATCTTCATCGAGAACGGACGCGTGCAAGACGAACCCGGACGGGAATTCAAGACTGGTCTTCGTGAAATCGCCAAGATCCACAAGGGCACGTTCCGCATGACGGCGAACCAGCATCTCCTCGTTTCTGAAATTCCTCCCGAGGAGGTTCCGAGGATCAAGGCATTGCTCGCCGAGTACAAGCTCGATAACCTCAGTTATTCGGGGTTGCGGCTCTCGGCGTCGGCTTGCGTGGCGTTCCCTACCTGCGGCAAGCCATTTCCCTTTTTACCTTGCCGGCTGTTCGTTGTTGACGACCAAGAAATCTAGGTCTTGCTATGGCCGAATCCGAGCGGGTGAGTTGTTACCGTCATCGATGGACATGCATTCATCTCAAGGTCGTTCCAGTACCTGCCGGTGCTCGTCGATAAAGTGGAGAAGATATGCGAAGAGAACGGTCTGCGCCACGACTCCATCGTCATGCGCATGACTGGTTGCCCGAACGGGTGCGCCAGGCCCTACGTTGCTGGTATGTGGCGAGAGTACCTCTCGTTCCTTTTTTCTGATTCACATTTCGCAGAGGTGGCGTTCGTTGGCAAGGCTCCCGGCAGCTACGCAATGCTGCTTGGTGGAGGATACTACGGTCAACGGCTCAACAAGATATACCGCGAAACCGTGTCAGAACCCGAGATCTTGGCCATCCTCAAGCCCATGATCAAGAGATATGCGCTCGAACGCCACGAGGGCGAGCGCTTTGGTGATTTTGTGATCCGAGCTGGGTATATCGCACCAACTACCGAAGGGAAATTGTGGTATGACAGAATGGGAGGCGAAGGCGAACACAGGGAAATCAGTGTAGCGTAGTAATTGTGCGAACCTTAGACGTGACGATCTGTTTTACGATTTTGATTACAATCAAGACTTCAGCATCCCATCACTGCGGCGCGCCAGGTCTAGTCGAGACATGTCTTAGATTTTAGCCCGCTGTGAAAAGTGCGCCAGGTTGATCATGGGTCATGTTCCTATGGGAGTCTTTTGGTGATCGTTTGGTCCGGTGGTATTTACTACTGGGGTAACTTGGAGTGATATTACAGGGCTGAGATCATGTGTGTAGTTACCCTCGATGTCAGGCTAATTATGCCTTGGCCCGGGAGGATCTCGCTTCCCTGAGTGCCTCCGCCAACGCCTTTGAGACCTTGTCGATATCACCTCGCTTGGTGTCGACGACACTGACACCCATGTGTCTGTTTAAGAAAACAGCCGTCAGTGTCTGGGATACCCAAATACGCAGACGAACAGACGTACCCGACGCGGAAATACTTGTCTGTGAAAGAACAACGGAGTCAACAAAGGACAGGAGACGGCTGTATCATTCTCAACAAACCTTTGATAGCAGAATGTATACCACCAGCGACCACGACATCCTTCTTCAAAAGACTGGGTACGATGTCGCTTGCGACAATTCCGTCGGGGAAGTAGAGCTGTTGGAGCGAGACAAAGGATGGGCATTTGCTGGGCAGGGAAAACGGAGGAACCCGACTCACAGCGGTCATGCCATTAGCCGAAACCTCTTCGCTGAGAGGCACGTTCTTGAACCCAAGGCCCTCTGCAAATTGCTTGAAGCGTCTACTGGCATCTTTGTGTGCTTGGAATCGATCGCGAAGGGATACAGGACCTTGAGTGATCTGAGTGAGAGAGGCACGGTAGGCGTATATGAGATTGACGGGTGGCGTAGCAAAGTAGGCGGCAGTGTTGCGTTCGTACGCCTTCATGATAGGGAGCCACCTAAAATCGGGGTCGAACGGAGTGAGTCAACGACAAGGGAGAATGATACGCTTACTTGTTCCAGCTAGCATAGTATGCCCTCACGGGTGTCGATCTGTTCTCGAAAACCTAGACGGGGAGCGAGTTAGAAGCGGACAAAGAAATGGGAAGGTAACGTACTTTAAGAGCTTTTTTGCTTACTACAACTATGCTAAGACCAGGTGGAGTGCCGAGACCCTTCTGACTAGCTGTTAACACGACGTCGATGCCCCAGGCATCCATCTGAATCTCCTCGCTGGCAACGGAACAAACAGCATCGACCACGACCTGGAGGTGAAAGATGGAGTCGTTGTCTCTGAGCGGTAGGCGTGACGCACCAGTGTCTCTGGTGACACGTTGTGAACGAGTTCTGCGACGGCTTTGATATTCGAGAGGACAGCTGTCATCAATGTCAGTCAGGCAAGGTCTCAGCACGTCACGAGGTAACGTGCCTGTCGAAGTGTCGACATGGGTAATGGTGATGAGTTTGTACTTTTTCTGCTTGAGAGCAGCTTCAATGTCAGACTGCTTGACAGTCCCGCCGACTTCAGCCTTGAGTTGGTCGACGTTCCCGCCATACGCCCGCAAGCTAACGATGCGCGTTATTGTCGGGCTGGAACGCTGAATGTGGCAAGACGAACCAGTCGATGAATCCCTCGGCAAAGTAGCCGCAGTTCAAGACGAGGACGTCTTCGTCCGGTTGGACGAGGTTGGCTGACACCTTTGGGCAAGGTCAAGACAGCGGCGAGAAAAGGTGATGGTGCGCGAACCTGATCCCAACCCAGGGTGCCCGACCCCGCAATCAAGAAAGGTTGTGCGTCCTTTGAATACAAGATGTCCCTGAACCGTGAGGGCATGAACGAGCAAGAAGATCGACGGAGCGAAGGGGGCGGACCTGGTCATGCGGATGCAGTCGCCGAAGGCGGAGGCAAAGTCGAGGGACATGTGGGACGCGGAGGAATGGGCATTTGCATAGAGGACCTAGACGTGGCGGGATGAGGGAAAGAGGCGACGGCGGAGAGATGAACAAACCTCATTTGTGACCTCGATCGGGCCGGGAATGCTGGGTGTGGGTGAGGCGCTATGCGGGATGTGGCGGGGAGGGACTCACAGCAATAGCCTTTGTGGATGAGCCTGGGACAGTCAGCCGAATAGGGTGGGTACGTACTTGTGTGGGTCCTGGGAGAGTGCGGGGTGAGAGCGGGGGCGCGGGGGAGGAGGGTGCTCACCTGGACGAAGTTGGGGGGCATGGTTGTTGGGTGGAGATGGCGGATGAAACGAGGGAGGGCATATGAGCATTTGAAGAGTGCGGACATGATAATGATAATCTGATTTGATTGAATTAAACTCGGATGACAGGCGGAATCAGCGGAAGAGGCACTCCGCGACGGAACTACCGGCCAGCAATGATCCGCGTCCCCTCCCCATCAATCACCCCATTCGTCTGCCCAACCCCCGCTAGCCCCGACATCGTCTTTTGCAAGTCCGTCCACTCTGACTCCCTCGGAAGCCCCATGTCCCCAACATCATACACGTACAGCTTCCCGTCACTCCCCCCAAGCGCAGCCCGTCGTCCGTCTTTCCGATCCCACTCCACCTTGTTAATCGCCCGTCCCGATCCAACGTTCGTAGACACCACAGGCACCTGCATATTCATTCAGCTCCGAACAGCACCCAGAGCCTATCCACAACGCACCTCCGTATCCGTGTTCAGATTCCACAGATCAAACTTGCCCGATCCGTCCACCGTCGCAAACAACGCTGGGTGCGTCGGGTGCCACTTTACATCGTAAACGTAGTCATCCGCCTCGTCGAACGAATAGATGGGTGCAATCGCATGCGCCGCCGTCGACGGCTTCGCAAGACTCTTGGCCCGCCATAGCTTCACCGTCCAGTCCACGCTAGCAGTCAGGAATAGATCAGAAAAGTCGACCGGTCCCACCAGTGGGTGGAAGTCGAGGCCCATAACTGGCCCAGCATGTCCTTTGTAGATGTCGTACTGATTCAGTCCTGCTTTCGCCCCGGCACGATCATAGCGGTTCGCCTGATAGACATTCCCCTCTTCAGTACCCACCCAAAACGTCGTCGTTTCGTTGTCGGGAAAGTCCAGTGTAGTGACCGCCACCTCCCCCGTCTTGTTATGCCCAGCGTGGATCAGCTCTAGCGTTTCCTGCATAATAAATGTCTCTCATCGGTCTTGCAGATCAAAATCCAGACACCGGTACCTGAGGTTGCGCAAGCATGTCGACAAGCCACGAGCAGACAGTTCCATCTGTACTGCTCGTGATAAGGTTGTGTGCGTTCTGTGTACCAACCATCTGCATCGCGTACACAGGATGTGTATGCCCAGCCGCAGACAATGGCGTCTTCAACACTGGCAAATGCTTTGATCGCGTGTCCCACAGCAGTATCTGCCCCGAGTATGTGCCACCGAACACAAGGTTGGAATGAAACGGTGAAAACGTAACCGACAAGACATCCGACTGTCATACACCAGACTATCAGCACGACAGTCAAATACATAAACGGTTTGCGAACCTGGGAATGAAACACAAATTCTGGTCTCTCCAACAGGTGTAGATTCCAGACTGCAACAATACCATCAGGCTCGTTCAAGGCCGCCGGATTCTTGTTGTATGAAGCCACACTAAGCTCAGGATACTGGAATCGAGTCAGACACGGGACGCAAATACCACAAAACCCTGACCTTGGGTGACCAGTCAACATCGGTTATCGAACGGTTCTTCCCATAGCGTTCATCGTAGAATGCGCAGATGCGTTTTACTCGCTTGCCCTCCGAATCATCACTACGGATGATGGTTATTACCTTGGAAACTTGGGAGCGTGCAGACTCACCCGTTCGTTTCAGTGCCAACGGTGTAATCACGAATGTAATCATACCCGTCATTCAATGCCCGCTGGACAATCTTTGACGACTGTTCAACGAAATCAAGGAATTCGGGCGCAGTCAGGATGCTCGCTCGTTCCTCTTCAGTCAGATCTGATGAAGCACGTGCAAACCAAATGAGTAGGGTCCTGTAACTCGAACGTGTCCACTCAACCTCGGATTTCTTGCTCGATCTCTTTCTCGAGTTGTACGCTCTCTTCCTCCAGCTCTTTCTCCCGAGCAATACGGTCTGCTTCCAGTTCGCGCTCGCGTTCACGTAGTATTTGTTGCCGAATGTCTTCCTCGGAGATGGAAGGTGTTTCGGGCTCAACGGCCGTAGTTTGAACTTCTTTATTATAGATCACGCGTTCCTATACGCTCAGTCTCGTGAGATCGCGAACGCACAGTCGAGGTTGAGAGACATACGCGCTGCGGAAGCTCGAAAAGCTCTTGCTCCACATCGATAAGATCTATAGACCGAGGAGTCAAAGTCCTACAGCGCCATTATAGCCCATCCATCGACGCGAAAAGCCAACGGCCGACGTACCTCTCCACGACGTGGTCCGTCGCCGAGTTTACGGACGTGACCATTGGGTTCCCCATACTGAGCCTGTCCGAACCCACATCGCTTTGTCGACTGACGCGGCCAGACGGTGATAGAGCCGAGCTTGAATGGAGTAGTGCGTGTTGACGAGGCGGCGTCCCGGGCAACGAAGACGAGGGCGTGACATCCCCGGTACTGTCAAAGCCTCCTCTGCTCCCAACGAGCGCGTTGACGAGGTCGTCGACATCACGACGCACGGCGGTGGATGGGCCGGCGGACTAGGACGTCGAGGGTCCGAGTCAGATGGGCCACAAGACTGAATGGAGGACGGTTACCTCGGACTGGCGTCTCTCGGTTTCCGCACGTTGTCTGTCCGCTCTGGCCTTTCTCAGCTCTGCGAGTTTAGCCCGCTTTGCCTCGATCTCTGCTCTCCGCTTGTCGGACATGGATGGTGTGTCGCGACCGTGGAAAACCTCGATTACTACTAGTATAAGTCTTGCAAGGGGACTAGTATCTAATCTCCGTCTCACTATCATCTGGACCCGAACTCCAACCGTCGCAGGGTGTGGGGGAAATTTTACAAACAGATTCAAGAGATCCTCGGTATCGGTGTCTTCTCCCTTCTCTCGCGAAAACAGACAAACATATGAAGATCACCATCCAGGATTTACGCCGCTTCGACGAGTCGCCTGAGGGTGAACTTAAATGGGATCGCACCTCGGAAAAATGCACACTCGGATCGCGTCTCCCGAACTTTACTAGCTAAACACCCTTGGCGTAATCGAACACTTCTGAACACGAGTTCATGAAAGTTGGACATTTCGCCCAAGAAGGGATACAGAACACAGCGATCATATATTGTCCGTGGTTCAAAATTACACTGCTGTCAGGTCCTGACAGTCAAGGTGACTTGGATGAGTGAGTATATTATGCGTGCTAGAGTTAGAGATGACCCACATTCAGCCTCAGGTGGCCACCGGAGCGCTGGGGAGTGTGGCGTCCACGAGCAGACCTGGTGAGGGAAGGATTGCCACGAAAAAACCCCATGCGAGAAGAGAGGGGGTGAACACCCGCACGACCGATCGTCAAAAGATAAGAAACTTCTGGATTAGAAGGATTTAAATCTAGTGCAGACAAGAATCGTGCGTGAGCGCCCTCAATGGTCTCCACGGAAAGGTGTTGTGCGATCGACTCCTCAATCTTCTCGAGCGACATCTGAGCTCTCAACAGGTTCTCCATGGCGGCTTTCTTTGTCTTCAGTGCAGCACACCAAAGGTGAGCCTGCTGGTCAGCCTCCTCCAAGGCTGAGGAGGCCAACTCAGAGCTCTAGTTCATGAGTTTCCGATGAGCAAGTACTCACGAACAAGCTTCTAAGGCTTAGCGTGACTGTGCTACTCACCGGGCCGGTGAGCGCCTCACCCGACCGATCAACTGAGGAGTCGGGCAATGATGACGGAGGGGAGTCGTGAGCCAAACGGCAAGGAGATTCGAGGACAGGTAGCATATCTGGGGCCACAGAAGTTTGCATGGGTAACGGCGCTGGTGGTTTTCGAAACGAAAGACTATGTTGATGGGTTTGTACTAACTTCATATTTTCCTCCGTGATTTTTTCTAGCCAATTTACGACGGTTTGGTGGATGGGAAACGTGGCGGTGCCGCGGCTTGTCCACTCGTATTCCGATACTATACCCGCTGATCGAACCATACAGGACCCAATGGCCACCAAAACTTGCCCTCCATTCCCCAGGGCCTCCAGCCCAATCGACCCATAAAAACCCCCGCCATGTCCATCCATCGCGCTCTCGTCCATCCCCGACTTTATCTCGACATCGACGCGAGCAAAAAACGCGCAATTCCTGCAACCGGCTCTTGAATGATTCGCGACCGAGAGCCCAGTGATGCGGCCGTGTTACGGATCGGCGACTCATCTTCTGATATCAATACACGTCCCGAGGTCATGCAGCTTTGCGCATCGTGCAAGTAAAAGCAACAGGTAGACAAACCCACCTGTCGCGTCGGTTGAAGTTGAAAGTCTCCAGTTCAGGCCATGCTTGGATCAACGAACAAGTTCGTCGTCGTTGAAGGAAATCGGATTGTTGATGTTGACATCGAGATTGCGGTCGTCGCATGTAGATAACGACCTTGATGGTCGAACTGGAGGGACTTGAGCTTTGGGCATAAAGTGTGGCAGCACACGAGCACTCCCAGAACGGGGTAAAGCCACATGTAAAAATGAACGAGTGAAGGGCTGAGAGACAAATTGCCCGTTCCGAACAACGCTCTCAGAGTCAGAAAGACCCACCTTTACCGTCATGACAGGTCTGATGCCATAACATTCAGCAGACAGGAATTCCGAATTTACGTAGTTCTTTTACAGAACCAACCCAATTCGCCTACCCATCGTCGAGGATTAGAACTAACTTAGTATCTCTCCACCGCACTGCATTGCGCTTTTGGCCAGAACGCCTCGGTCGACCTGCCTGGGTGATGGGCAACCTCGCAGATCTCCTCCACGCCCGATTTGAGCAGCGGGGTACGATATCAGACCTCGATGAGGCACTTTCCCTCGAACGCAATGCGTTGGAACTTCGCCCGCAGGGCCATCCTTACCGAGCCCTTTCACTGGGCAACATCGCACTCTACCTCCACACCCGTTTCCAGCAGCTCAGAACATTTTCTGACCTGGAGGAGGCACTTTCCCTTGAACGCAATGCATTGGAACTTCTCCCACAGGGGCATCCTAGTCGAGCCCGTTCACTGGGAAACATCGCAGTTTGCCTCCATTCCCGTTTCAAACAGCTTGGAACGCTGTCTGATCTCGAAGAGGCCGTTGCCTTCGAACGCCATGCCTTGGAGCTTCGTCCGCAGGGTCATCCAGATCGAGCCCTTTCATTGGGCAACGTCGCGGCCTATCTGCATGCCCGTTTCCAAAAGCTCGGAACGGTTTCTGACCTCGAGGAGGCACTTGCCCTGGCACGCAACGCATTGGAACTTCGCCCCCAGGGGCATTCAGATCGAGCCCGTTTACTGGGCAACATCACGCTTTACCTTCATTCTCGTTTCGAGCAGCTCGGGACGCTTTCTGACCTCGAGGAGGCACTTGCCCTCCAACGCAATGTATTGCAACTTCACCGACAGGGGCATCCAGATCGAGCCTATTCACTGGGTAACCTCGCGAGTTCCCTCTATTCCCGTTTCAAGCGGCTCGGAACAATTTCTGATCTCGAGGAGGCAGTTGCCCTCGAACGCAACGCATTAGAACTTCGCCCACAGAGGCATCCTCATCGAACCCTTTCACTGGGCAACACCGCGGTTTACCTGCTTTCCCGTTTCGAGCAGCTCGGGACGCTGTCTGACTTGGAGGAGGCGCTTGCGCTAGCCCGCAATGCATTAGAACTTCGCCCGCAGGGTCATCCAGATCGAGCACGTTCACTGAGCAACGTCGCGCTTTGCCTCCATTCCCGTTTCCAGCAGCTCGGAACGGTTTCTGACCTTGAGGAGGCAATTGCCCTCAAACGCAGTGTATTGGAAGTTCACCTGCAGGGGCATCCAGATCGAGCCCGATCATTGGGCGACCTCGCAAGTTCCCTCCATTCCCGTTTCGAGCAGCTCGGAACGCTTTCTGACCTCGAGGAGGCACTCGCCCTCGAACGCAATGCATTGGAACTTCGCCCGCAGGGTCATCCAGATCGAGCACGTTCACAGGGCAACGTCGCGCTTCGCCTGCATTCCCGTTTCCAGCAGCTCGGAACGCTGCCTGATCTTGAGGAGGCAATTGCCCTCAAACGCAGTGTATTGGATGTTCACCTGCAGGGGCATCCAGATCGAGCCCGTTCATTGGGCAACCTCGCGAGTTCCCTCCATTCCCGTTTCGAGCAGCTCGGAATGCTTTCTGACCTTGAGGAGGCACTTGCCCTCGAACGCAATGCATTGGAACTTCGCCCGCAGGGTCATCCAGATCGAGCCCTTTCACTGGGCAACATCGCGGTTTGCCTCCATTCCCGTTTTCAGCAGCTCGGAACACTTTCTGACCTTGAGGAGGCACTCACCCTCAAACGCAGTGTACTGGAACTTCACCTACATGGGCATCCAGATCGAGCACGTTCACTGAGCAGCCTCGCGAGTTCCCTCCATTCCCGTTTCGAACAGCTCGGAATGCTGTCCGACCTCGAAGAGGCACTTGCCCTTGAACGCAATGCATTGGAACTTCACCCGCAGGGACATCCAGGTCGTACCCGTTCACTGTGCAACCTCGCGAATTCCCTCCATTCTCGTTTCAAGCAGCTCGGAACGCTGTCTGACCTCGAGGAGGCACTTTCCCTTGGGCACAATGCATTGGAACTTCTCCCGCAGGGGCATCCAGATCGAGCCCTTTCATCGGGCAATATCGCGCTCTGCCTCCACATCCGTTTCGAGCAGCTCGGGGCGCTATCTGACCTTGAGGAGGCGCTTGCCCTTGAACGCAATGCATTGAAACTTCGTCCGCAGGGGCATCCGGATCGAGCCCTTTCACTAGGCAACATCGCCCTTTACCTTTATTCCCGTTTCCAGCACCTCGGAATGATTTCTGACCTCGAGGAGGCACTTGCCCTCAGACGTAATGTATTGGAACTTCAACCACAGGGGCATCCAGATCGAGCCCGTTCATTGAGTAACCTCGCGAGTTCCCTCCATTCCCGTTTCGAACAGCTCGGAATGTTGTCTGACCTCGAGGAGGCACTCGCCCTCGAATACAATGTATTGGAACTTCATCCGCAGGGACATCCAGATCGAGCACGTTCATTGAGCAACCTCGCGAGCTCCTTCCATTCCCGTTTCGAGCAGCTCGGCACGGTCTCTGACCTCGAGGAGGCACTTGCCCTCGAACACAGTGCATTGGAACTCTGTCCGCAGGGGCATCCAGATCGAGCGCGCTCACTGGGCTGCATCGCAGTTTGCCTTCATTCCCGTTTCCAACAGCTCGGAACGCTGTCTGACCTTGACGAGGCACTTGTGTTAGCACGCAATGCATTGGAACTTCGCCCGCAGGGTCATCCAGATCGAGCCATTTCACTGGGTAACATCGCGATTTGCCTCCATACCTGTTTCAAGCAGCTCGGAAGTCTCTCTGACCTCCATGAGGCACTTGCCCTCAAACGCAGTGTACTGGAACTTCGCCCGCAGGGGCATCCAGATCGAGCACGTTCACTGAGCGACCTCGCGAGTTCTCTCCATTCCCGTTTTCAGCAGCTCGGAACACTTTCTGACCTTGAGGAGGCACTCACCCTCAAACGCAGTGTACTGGATATTCACCTGCAGGGGCATCCAGATCGAGCACATTCACTGAGCAGCCTCGCGAGTTCCCTCCATTCCCGTTTCGAACAGCTCGGAATGCTATCTGACCTCGACGAGGCACTTGCCCTTGAACGCAATGCGTTGGAACTTCACCCGCACGGGCATCCAGATCGAGCCCTTTCACTGGCCAACATTGCGGTTTGCCTCCGTTCCCGTTTCCAGCAGCTCGGAACGCCGTCTGACCTTGACGAGGCACTTGCGTTAGGACGTGATGCATTGGAACTTCGTCCGCAGGGCCATCCTCATCGTGCCACTTTACTGGGCAACATCGCGCTTTACCTCCATTCCCGTTCCAAACTCCTCGGAATTCTTTCTGACCTTGACGAGGCACTTGTCCTCCAACGTAATATATTGGAGCTTCCCCCGCAGGGGCATCCAGATCGAGCCACTACACTGGGCAACACCGCGGTTTACCTCCATTCTCGTTTCAAGCAGCTCGGAACACTTTCTGACCTCGAGGAGGCGCTTGCCCTCGAACGCAATGCATTGGAACTTCGCCCGCAGGGCCATTCAGCTCGAGCCCTTTCATTGGACAACATCGCCCTTTATCTCCATTCCCGTTTCGAGCAGCTCGGAACGCTTTCTGATCTCGATGATGCACTTGCACTTGCACACAACGCATTGGAACTTCGCCCGCCGGGGCATCCTCATCGAGCCACTTCATTGGGCTACGTCGCGAGTTACCTTCGTGCTCGATTCCAGCGCTCCACTATCCATGACATCAGCGACCTCCAGGAAACATTCGATCTATATTCTCAACTCTCCGACGTTTCTCAGACGGTGTCTTTCGCTGATCTCGAATGTGCCAAACAGTGGATCCAGGCAGCGGAAGAGTATGAACACACCACGATAGTTTTAGCTTACCAAACGTTTTTGCGCTTCAGTGTTCAACACTTCACCACTCTGCCGTCTCTGCCTCAGCATCTTGCATTACTCAAACAGCTGATGACATCAATGGCAGTTGATGCGTGCTCAGCCTGTCTTCGCTATGAGAATCCTGCCAATGCAGTTGAGCTTCTTGAACAGGGCCGTGGTGTCTTCTGGAGCCAGTTGACCCGCCTCCGCTCTCCCCTTGACAAAGTGATAGCATCCGGTGACGCGGGGATGAAAATGGCAGACAAGTTCACACAGTTGGCATCCTTGCTTCGCAGTGTCCTTGCCGCCCCTCCCAGCGCCGAGTCCCAGCACGATCGGGCGTTCCGTCTCAACATCCGATTGCACGATATCGTCACTGAGATTCGCAACTTGCCTGGCCTCTCACGTTTCCTTCTGCCCCCACTCCTTTCAGATCTCTAAATAGCAGCTTCCGGTGGACCGGTCATTATCGTCAATGCCAGCCAGTACAGCTGCGATGCGCTGATAGTGTTACCTGATCGAGATCCTGTCCACGTTGCTCTCCCCATCACGAAACCCGGCGTATCTGAACTAGCCCTAGAACTTCGTCCTCTGACAATGCGTGCCAGATTCGATGATATCACGCGGGAGTTCTTGATGTTTCTACGAGAACTCTGGAATGAAGTCGTTTTCCCAATCGTGATAACCCTCAAGGAGTTCTGTCCACCTCGATCGCGCATCTGGTGGTGCCCGACCGCCGAGTTCTCCCTTCTTCCATTGCATGCCGCCGGCTCGTTTAGGAATGGCCAACCGACGCTCTCCGATCTTTATATTTCTTCATATACGCCCACCTTGACAGCCCTCATTCGCGCTCGTCAGAAAAGACCATTGAACCCACCTATGGGCCTGCATCGTTTTTTGGTCGTAGGCCAGGCGCAGGCTCCAGGAGAGTGCGAACTCGTTTCAGTGAACACTGAACTGTCCAGCATATCACAGCGTATGGGGTCTGTCGCGGCGATTACTTGCATTCAAGACCAGGACGCAACCGTCGCCAAGGTTGTTGAAGAGCTCGAAAGGAACGAGTTCGTTCACCTTGCCTGCCATGGAATCCCGGATCCGCAGCAACCGTTTGAATCCGGGTTTGCTTTGGGCGACGGATTGTTGAAGGTCGAAAACATCATGCGATACGACTTGCAGAATGCCCGGTTTGCCTATCTATCTGCTTGTCATACGACTGTTGGAGACGAGGAGAGTCCGGACGAGGTCATCCATCTTGCTGCAGCCATTCAGTTTGCCGGATTCCGTTCCGTGATTGGCACGATGTGGGCTGTAGATGATGGGCACACGAATGAGATCACATCTAAGTTTTATCAATATTTGCTAGACGAGTCTGGTCGTCTGGACCACACGCGCGCGGCGCTGGCGTTGCACAGGACGATGAATAGTCTTCGCTTGAGCAAGATACCCCTCGATCAACGAATTCTGTACATACATATCGGTGCCTAGTAATGTCTGCTCTCCGATGGGTACGTGTTTTTTGCATGCATGACCACTGAGACTCATTCGGAGCCGTATCACAGCTGTTTCGGGAAGGCGTCGACTTGCTGATGGCGAGACACGCATGTCCGGGATAGATCGACACTTGTTCACCACCACGCCTCGTTCAGTGCTGGTTTATCATGTCTGTGGATACGGGCTGTTGCCCACATGTTGTATTGTACACATTGATCGCCGATTGAACCAATATCGAGTGGGCTATGATTTTTTCAAGAGACCATGATTTTTGATTTTCAAACGCCAGTTTGGTGTCGTAGACATTACTTATTTCCCGAAACAACTGTGGGATCATTACCTTGCTTGCAAGGTCTCTCGTTGCTCGAAATTGACCGGTCTTTTCACCAACACGTGATGAGTCACGTGCTCGGCTTGATTTAGTTCTTGCGTTCGTCAAGCAGGGTTTCTGCCGACGCAGGCGGCATTTCCCGAGTAGGAAGCTGGTGTGCACTTTTGAGAATCTTGACTGGATTTGGCGAATTTCAAGCACGTGTATGCGATCGAGGCGCTTCGCCAGCGCCCAGCGCGATCCCTGTGAGTACTTTTCCAAAGATTCGGGCAATATTTACTTTTCACTATCGTATCGTACAAAGTGAGGCACACCAAGGAGCACAAGGACTATCAATCTGCAACACATACAGTACGTTTCGCCTTCGTATCGTACACAGTGAGCTACCAGTTTCAGATTCGCCGAAGAGCAGTTGTACTATCAGGCCGACACATATGGAACGTTTCGCCTTCCTATCGTACAATCGAACGCCGACACATACAAAACCCACTGATTGGTCACGAGCAGGCTTGTTGTTTTCGCAAGACCATTTTCTTCGTCTCAACCGTTACTCTCGTATCCCAAACTGGATTCCCTTGTTGTTCAACGTAACTGTCAGTGCACCACCCTTCACGGCCACCTATTCCATTGCGACTCATTACCGCCAAATAATGTACTGTGGATCAGAAAAGGAGAAGTTATCACTATCTCGGGGGACCTGGAACATGACACTATGCGCTGTAATTTCAACGGCGCCCGAGGACGGATCACCGTCATCCACGACTCTGCGGAGATCTTCTCCACACACAGGCCTCGGAAACCATATATTCTGACAATGAACTTTCCCGAGCAATCACTGTCTTCGAAAATCGTCTGTAATTGTGATATACGTCTATTTCGAGAAGTGTTCCGAAGGTTCGTCAGTCTCCTAGCTCAACTAACTAATTTGTTTTCACAATCCCCAAGGCACGTTGACCGTGACGTTTTCGACCTACAACAGTTGCTTTCGCATTGCCCTGTCGACACTGACGGTCTTCAACACGAAACTCTCTCTCTCATTCGTCGTCGCCAGGCTCTACAACGAGTGATTGATGAAGATCCTATCGAAGCAAAGACTTGCACGGATACTTTGTTTGCTACTTTCGAGTTCCTTCATACTTTTTCCGTATTCGTGCTACGTTCTTACACACTGTTGCTCTCGTACTTGCTCTCGAACTCATTCCCATGGCGAGGATCAAGCAACGTTTCTGACGGCGGAGCCGGCAGTTCCCGAGTGTAATCTACACCATGTATTCTCACTGAAGGATCACGTACTTTTTACGAGCAATTCTTCATTACGAGGACAAAGTGGCCTTTGGGGTGCCCCACGCACCGTTGTATCGTCATATGAGGCTTTCGTGGGCAAACTTGCGCCAAAGAGAGTGTCGAGTGCAGGCCCGGAGAACTTGAGAGCACGATCGACAAGTTGTCCTTGCAACTTTACTTGCAGCTTGCGAGCACCACTGGCTGTTAATCATGTTGTGTTCTGAGTTGCCAATATCATCAGCGGTTGCGTATCTCGTCACTACGTTCCATGTTGAACTTCCACTCGAACCCCTAGGCGATCCGAGTCATGCCTGTGAAACGATACCAACCACCGGTGACCATCACGACCGTCCCGAGAAATGCCCTCCCGCACGCCCATCACAGAGAAATCGACGCCATTCTGAAGGACCTGAGGCTCTGTTCGCGTCGTCTCAAATCTGCGCTGGACGGTTTCAAGGACGAGCTGCGAACGCTCGAAAGACTCTATTACAAGTGCAAAAATCAACACCGCATGGCCCTCTTCTTCAAGCGTGTACCCGAAATGAGGCGTTATGGTCGACGGTTAAGTGAATTGGACATCCTGGAACGTGTAGATCTTCTCCGTGCGTCGTTTGTCGGTCTGGAGCATACAAGCGAGTGGGTAAACACGACTTATCCCACATAGTAGGCACTGAACGCTTTCGCCCAGTCACAAGGCGTTGAGGGGCCCCTGGACTTATGTGCCCGAGACACCGTACATTCACTTCTTAGCGGAGAGATTGACGGCCTGCTCCACGTTGGTTTGTAAAGTGAGGTTCATAAAATCTTACTTTCCACCCGACTCAAACTCCATAGATGCGGGAACGTCTTGAGAAAGCATACCAGTGAGTTCGACCGCATTCTTATGGGACTTGGGATCAAGTCCTGATATATACCCTTTAGTCATTTTACACTGGCCATGCAAACTGGTGCTTTCGTCCAGTTTATCATCCTGTTCGTCGCTATATCTTCCAGGATGTCTGTGTTATCATCACAGCTAGAAGAGGCCCTTCAGCTCAGCATATTAACGTGCAACCGCCTTTTGGTTATTATTCATGTGAGGATGTCTTCAGCCCGTAGGTGCACATGCACTTACAGACTCTCAGCCGACAAGTACGCATGCGACAATTCCCCAACAACTTCCCTCGGAACCGGAGACCTCGAGTCCCTCGCCTGTTGATCGTGACATACTATCGGAAGACACGGGACGACCTGTTTCCCGTTGTGAGCCGATCGACACCTCGACGTCTGTCGTTGAAGACCTAGGGGTGAAAATGGAAGCTACGTTGGAGATGCGAGTTACGCCCCCGCCAAGTCATCCTGCAAACGGTATGGATGGTGGCATGTTTGGTCTCTTCTGCTGACGGATTTGCGATGCAGCTGGAGACCATACCACCGCACAAGCATCCAAAAAGGTCGCTGTCAAGGCGGCTCAGAAGTCTCGGCTCAAGAAGGCGAAGAAGAAATTGGACGAGATTGACGAGATCTTTGGTTTTTGATACCATATGTTATTGATTAGGTTATGTCGTACATACTAGCGTGTGTACTGGAGTCGAATTGACTTGGACTGTCACACCATGTCGTTGATCCAGCCATCCAGCCGGTCTAAATCGTCCCAGAAATCGTCCGCACGGCGTACGGAAAACAATCGCATCTATGCTCATCCCCTCCCCATCATCCTCAGCGAACCATCCGAGCCTTCATTCCTCTGCAAAACGCTCCACTTTTTCGGCATATCCGCGCCAGACATTCTCAACCCACACTGCCAAGGCGTCCTGGACGTTGCCACGCGTTCGGTATGGGTGCTCGACATGAAAGACGCGATGGTACTCTGGCAGCGCGGCTTCTTTGGCAAGGGCGATCTTTCCAGGAGCGAGCCCAGTTGGTTGGCAAGGCAGATCAACGCGAAAAAGTTGGCTAAGAAAGGTGAGATCGCGCCGCTCCTGCTCTCCGCTTTCCGAGGAAAAGACGTTTGACGTTGGGCATAGGCATGATGACGTCCGAGGAGGTCACGGCGAGACGCAGAGCGGAACGAAAACAATTCAAGCTCGATCGAGCAAAGGCCATGGCTGCCGCCGCCGCCGAAGCAGAGGCGGCATTCCAGCAGGGCCGCATCGTGTCCACGATCTACGCCGAGGATGGAACACGTTTGATCCCGTCCGCCGCGACTTGGAAGCCAAAGGACGGTACCCAGCCGGACCAAGACCTCTCGCGCGTCGAAGAGGATGATGACGGCGAGGACGAGGGCGAGGACGACGAAGAGTCGATAGAGAACGTAGAACACCTCCAGCTCACCCTCCAAGAAGCGTTTTTTCTCCTATGGAACCTCGACTGTCTTTCCATCTCGAATCCAGATGACGTGAGCGATCGCGTTTGCAGCCCATGTGTCGTTCCACCTTTTGACTCTCACCCCCCGCTGGTCGATCAGGGTGACGCCCTGACCCTCTCGCAGATATGGAATGCTTTCCAGAACGTATACATTCCGTCCCCGAATCTCGTACCGTCTCTCGACCCACCTCAACACCGCCGATTCGACAACCCATTCCTAGTGAACTATGTCGTCTACCATCACTACAGGTCCCTGGGTTGGGTCGTCAAAAGCGGCATCAAATTTTGCGTCGACTATCTACTCTACAAGCGCGGCCCCATCTTTTCGCACGCAGAGTGAGTCTTGCCTGTCGCAGGCGAGGAAAGTGACGCACTGAGCGCAAGGCCCTAGGTTCGCCATCGTGGTGTGTCCGGTGTACGAAGACCCCGCAGAACAAGACGGGTCGCCGTTCGGCCTGAATAACGCCTCCCCTTTCTCATGGTCGTGGCTCAGCACGATCAACAGGGTGAATTCACAAGTTCAAAAGGTTTGGTTGCCCTGCTTTCTTCGACGGAATGACATCTCATGGTTGCCGCAACTGCGTAGACCCTTATCCTGTCATACGTGACCATTCCTGCGCGATCTAGCGTGTCGGAAGATGTTTTGTCGTCCCCAGCTTGTTTCGCACATTACACCGTACGGGAAGTCGTACTACGACGGTTCATACCGGCGCGGATGCGAGATTAGCACGTCACCTTCCCTGATGGCAAGCAATAATCCGGTAATCCAACCAGCCCAGCAGGTATAGGCCTTCGTTCGACAGTAGTGTTGATGGACGCGGTTTCTCGGGAGAATGGCATGATTGAACAGCAACACTGACTCACTGCAAGACAAGACATTTTCACCTTATATGTATTACACTAAAGTCCTTCCCCGAACTTCTCCCCTCTCTACTCCCTTCTCCTACCACCCTCGCGTCCCGGAGCACCCACCCACACTTGACCTTTACCATGTCAAGGCAGGATGTGTGACGTTGTTGATAACATCGTCCCTTGAGGGGACCTTGTAGGCTGGTGGCATTCGCATGTAGTGTCTGGGTGTTTAAATGTAAAAAGACCAAGAGAACATGCATGCCTCGGCGGGCTTGTTGATTTGTTTCTCACGGATGCATTGAAAGTATTCCTGCTCGAGTAGTGGCAGGGTATCCAGGTTCGATCGAAATGGTGTATGAATGAGTGCAAAATAGATAATAAAATGATGGTCGAGGTGGTCGAGTGTGGCCAGACCATGAGCAGGGAACAGGTTGAAACGAAGGGACCAGTGGGGTTCGATAATAGGGGATGAGAGGCAGAGCAAGGACAGAGCAGGATCGAGGTGAGAGAAAGGACAGACAAAAGGGAGAGACTAGTGGCGTGGGGACATGACGAGGGAATTGCATACAGTCTGTGGGTCTTCATTCCACAGAGCTGCAGGACCGATTACGCGATAAGGGTTGATATCCAGGTGTTCCAAACGGTCGGTCTCATACGGCGCCCCTGATCAAAACCTTCCGGTACTTCTCCTCGTAAGCTTGTGTGATTAATGGCGAGGTAGCTTTGCAGTCTAAAACCTTATCGCGATCGGGGTCATTGGGATTCGTGAACACCGCGGCTCGATGGGTATGCAGGTATGTTTGGGTTTCCGACAATGTCTCAAATGCGAGCTCATTTTGAATGAAAGCCAACGTTAGCGTTCGGTATCTGTCAGCGAAATTTGAGGGTGAGATAAAGAACGGACGAAAGAGAGACCAAAGTTGGAGCACGTACGCTTTGGTCATGATCATCAATGCTTTCGCCCTCTCCCGGTCTATGAAATGATCCATGATATATACACCCATGTTCGGGGCGTTCAAGTACATCTCGAACAGTGCATGATAATTGCCCATCGACAGCGCCCGCTGTACACGCAAAGCGTGTTGAACGGCCGGGTCCATTTTCTGTCCAGGTGTTAGTTGACCTACGTATAAGTTTAATTCTGAACAATGTAGAGTAAAAGGGAGGAAAAAGACAAGGAAGAATCAACATAACAAGGACCGGCGAGGTAACGGGACAACGGACCGCTCTTGTTTCTGCCATGTAGGAGCATGAGTATGCGGTATGCCGTGAATTCCTCGACCTTTCCTGGTATGCCGAGTTCGTAAAGTGTCTTTAGTGTGGCCTGACATTGATTGTATTC
>JBBPRK010000199.1:0-31454 GCA_038093075.1 Boletus patriciae | reverse complement strand
ACCTATAACTTCCGTTCCACCTTGGTCGGACCAGGTGCGATGCCCTCATCAAGGTATAGCTCCAGGAGCAGCATTCTGGCTCTCCCCACGAAAGAAAATGGTGCTATCCCTGAACGCCTGTCTTGGCTCCCCGGCATGCGGCTCAACTATGCAGAGAACCCGCACTAGAAGGATGAGTCTGTGATCCCTGTTACAACAACAGCCCATGAGTACAACCTTATCCCCACAAAAACTTAAGGGTCGGTAAGGCTCAATTCAGTGATGTCAAGCAGTACTCTTCCCATGAGCTAAGGGAGCTGGCGCGCGTCACAGCTGCTGCTGGCATGAAGAGGGCCGGAGTACGCGTTGGCGACAGGGCTGCCGGTACGCCCAATCAACTGCCGTTGCAATGGCACTGGCATGTCGAACATTGATGATTTGACCTCTGGACTTTGCGAGGTATGTTTATCAAGCAGCTATTATCGTTACTGGTGTCATGATAGCTCTCACCGTCGCTTCCATCGACGCCATATTACAACAACAGACAGGGGTACCACTGGTACCTCCGGGATCCTCGACTGATACCACCAAATTCGTCCAAAGAACCTTTCCTCTGTGACAGACCACATTTCCTCACGCACGTTTGTTTGATCACTGGTACTCTAAACACGTGCACCTTGGGTGGGCCCGTGATCCGAACGTGGCTTTCGGAGAAGACCATAGGAGACGGATGAGTCTTGAGGTCGCCGACCATATCAACGGCTATTCCGGGCGTGACTCTCAATTATTATCATTGCTATTTGGAGGCAAGGGAGGGTTGGATGGAAATGTACCTTGTTCTGAAGCGCCTGGAGGAGTGGTATGAGGAGACGCATCTAGCGAGCGTGAGACGAGACTGGCCTGGCGCGAGCATGCCAGAGAGGGCGTTGAGTAGCTCCCCTCACTTGACCAGTGTGTCCTTTATGCACTCCACCAAACAAGAGTCGAGATGCATTTCCTACCTGGACTCAGAAAGATTAATATAATATATAAAACCACACACCGATGGACATGAAGGGATGGATGGATGATGGATGGGGTCAGCGAGCAACCTAACTCGAGGGATAGGTATGCATGGCCCACAAGAGGAAACTCTTTAAGCACTGGTCATCAGCAGTGATTCAGCACACACCAAAGATACGTCTCAATATGTACTCCGCCCAAGAAACGATACGAGGCGCTGATGCCCAACGCCGAGGTCCCCCTGTTTCACGCGTGCGGTCAGTCAAGAACCCGGAAGACAAACAAAGGAAACAAAGACGGAACACAACTCTCCCCAATCCAAAGCACCCACCAAGATCGACGCCTTGGTTTTGCGGCGCCCATGGGATGGGATGGAGGCGTAGTGGGCGTTGGGGCCGGCTTGCCATTGATGTGGGCCGTGTCGTGACTCGTCACTGGCAAGGAGGTTGCGGTTAGTTATTTGGGCTTGCGAGTGACCAATTCGGACTGAAAGTAAGTCGTTTTGGGTTAGTCGTTTGAGCTGTGAGTGAGCTGATCGGGCCGCAGGTAAACTCGGCCTGGGTTGGCCCACAGGCGAAATTGTGAGTTGGCGTCGTCAGCGTGTTGGTGGCGTCCGTATCAGTGAGCTGAGGGTCCTCTGGATCTGGTTCGTCCCGCTCGGACTTATCCCCTTCTCACAATGACGACGAAATCAAACACGACCACGCTTCCTTGTTCTCGACCCGCGGAGGAAACCCCTCCTCAAACTATCTCCCTAGGTGAGCTTGGCCCCAGTGTGGGAACTTGGGGCAATACCCCGGCAGTCGACCCGGCCTCACGGTAAAGACTCAGAATGCTCCCACCACATGGTTATCCGGCCCTGTTGCGCCAATGTGGGATCGCGTTAACAAGGATAACGAACGACCTGTAAGTTTCTTGCCTGCATCCTCCACGATTCGCACTCGACACTTCAGCCACACATTGATGGTACCGCTAGTGAGCAAGTTGCAACCAACGGAGCCCGGCGGACGGGAAGAACTAAAGTGCCACCTTGAATAGCTCAATAATCCGCGTGCTTTGCTTCTGGTTGAACCCGCAGCGCCACCAACTCATCGCTCGCGGACTGTGATGCGAATTGTGAGCTTTCCTCCATTGAACGTTGCTCGACAATATGTTTGACTCCGGGTTCTTTTCCGTGGTTCGAAATGACTCTGTGACAGACAGTCCGTGCCTGTCTTGTGTTGCTAGGCGCAACGTCCGAGCCTCATGCTGTCGGACATCATGTTACATGTACGTTTGTTCCTCTCCTGTGGTGTCATTTCCTCTCTGTTGATGGTTTGACAGGCTCTCAGGGCGACTCCACAACATGCATGCGAGGGTCACGAGAGATTGATAACATGCTCCGCGAATGCATTTAACACGCTTCAGGAGCATACCGGGGCCAAGGTAATCGACCGGACGATATATATGACGGATCTCCCCACAAGATGGGATTTCCTGCAAGATCGCATGGCAATAGTTATGGAATGTCCTGCAAAAATGACCCAGGACACGGTGGCTCGATGGTAAGCTCTAGGTTCTCTGAACCAGTCGGGCCAATAACGTCCCGGATCGAGTGCTGTCTTGCACCTGGACGTCACCCGTCGTCGTGCCTGCTCAGCAATGCAGTGATCCCTGGCACTTCCGGTGCTCCTCTTCTACTTGCAGCACATACAACCAAAGGTCCTTGACGGCCACCCCAATGCTGAGTCGCGCGACACCGAGTGGTCGTGTGTGGAAGGATGCAACGCGAAAAGGGCCGGAAAACACAATGGAAAACACGACGCATGTCCACTTCATGTCCCATGACCAAGGCGTGGGCTGTTCTCAGGTATCGATGCCACGATCCCCACCCATTGTCAGCATCAATCATCGGCAACTCGTATGCGCCAATCGCCATCTTCACAAAGGTCTGTTGAGCCCCTTTATACTACCTGTGTTCACCCTCGCCGACCCTCTCGTGAGCCAGGAAGGCATCGCAGAATGTATCGCCAACGAAGATGACGAACGCCAGATCGCATGTGCCCATTCCAAGGCGAAGATATGGCACGATGTTCAATATCTTCATCCAACCTGACGCCGATCACTCATCATAACAGTCCATCAGAAACTAAGTAACAGCCTGTCAAAACACCACCACAGGCTTCGGCAACCTCCTCTGAAAAAAGTCGTCTTGCTCGTCCCTCAGGACACACTGCCTGTGTCCTCCCTCGCCACCCAACATCCTTCCTTGCTTGATACGGCCGCCTACAACGTCAAAGTCCTCCAACCCTCCATCGCCTTTCCAGCTGCTGTGACCGACACACCCACAGCCTCGCAGGTCATTCCAAACCCATCCAAGTAGAGCGCATCCTGACAATCTCGACGTGACCGCCATCTTCCTCGGGAGAAAAATCATTGGAGCTGCCATCGCCGTATGCCTCCTGGTTTGATGATGCCCAGAGAGATGCTCTGTCCATGGCGCAGAGGGCGCTGAGATCCATGTCCTCCAACTCCTTGACAACGCTGGTGAAGTTGCTGTCTCCACCTCCAAACTGCTGACGGTGTCCCCACAGATCACACACCACTTATCTTCAATCTCAGCTCATCTTCCCTTGAACCATTCCTTCTCCGAGTCGCCATTCGCGAGGGCCCCGCCCCCAGGCCTGCTATCAGCAGTGATGAGATTGGTTCGGCACCCGTTCGCTTTTTAGAGAAGATGAGAACGCCACTGACAGTCGCCCCAGCGATGGACCCTGGATAAACAGGCCAAACTGCGCCCTGCAGTCGAATGCACCAGGCACATGTTGAGCGCCAGTCCCGGCTCTGCCACATGCTCTGTCGAGTTGCTCAGAGACGACCTCGACTCTACCGGATAAACCGCCTCCGATTCGACGTTGGTGTGCGGTACGTTTACAACAAGGTGTAAGCCAATGTCTGTTCTCTTCCTCGTCCTCACATATTAAACCCCCAGAACGTGTGGTCCACACAAAGTCGCCCTTTGCCCACTGCCCACTTTAACCACAACCCCCACATCCCGTTTATTCCAGGTGATGTTTGCACTAGTGCCGGCTTCACTACCAGCTCACATCAGAGCACGAAGGAAAGCTCGCTGGAGACCATTACATATGTTCCTGGACCATTCAAAACAGATTCAATGCTGGTGGGAAATAGGGGTCATGACCCCTTCATCTTCTTCAGGGGAGAATTTTCACCAAAGTTGAGCTGAAGACTCGAATCAACTACTTCCTAGTAGTAAACGCAGCAAGCATCACGCACTAATCACAAGTCACAATATGGCTCACTTGCAGGAAGATAGATACACATTATAGTAAACTATGCAGTGTGTATGCAACTAATATCAACATATTCAGCAAGCACATTGTCCAAGTTGACCTCTTCACCCCTGCAAAAGAGCTCTCTCTCCTTTACCCAACATTTGAACTTTTTGTATGACTGGAGTTGGAAATGCTCCATCACTGCCTTCACAATCAAGGAAGCAACATCATGGGACAGCGAGTTTTGATTCCTTTCCTTTTGCTGTGTGTATTTCGTAGGGTACAGTACCATGCCACACAGAGTGATCACACAGTTTTTGTAGAGCTCTATTGCAATTGATGAGACTTTTGCTACTCATGCATCATAGTTACTTACTGCGGGGCATTGGATATATGGGCAAGCCCATCACTAGCCAGCACAGCGTCTCTTGGGTGGAGGTGTGTGACTGATTTGTCACAAACTTGCCAGACATATGGTCAACAAACCTGGACAATTCAGTCAGGTGCATGGTGTCCATGCAGAAAAAGCTTCCACCCTTGCAGAAGCCGGCGATGGGTGTGTACACAGCATGCAACTGGCCTGGAGGCATGATACTAAGATACCAATGTCAGCAAGTCGCACTGTTACTGTGTGGATCCACCTGCATTAAGTCTCCAGCACATAGATGCACTGTTTCCATGTGCATCTTGTCCAAGAAGTCAGATATGGGGTTTTCTGGGTTGGTGAGGAACTGGAGATACTTGGGCATCTTGCTCCTAGAGACCATTCCCTTCTTGGGGGAGATAACCACCCAGTCTTTGGCCCCTGACATTGGGACAACATATGTGCACATACCCTCTGCATCGTGGTGAGGGTATGTGAATATGCCCGCATGATGTGCCAGCCCCCACGAGTGAGACATCCAAACGTCTCCCTGGATTGGCTTGTCGCTGGCAGAAACTGCTTGCTGGGTTTGGTTCCACCCAATGCACAGCCCGTCGTCCAATAATCTGCAGGATGATGGATATGTCAAACACGAACACAAATTGTAGGGCTTACTGGAATGGACGGGGTGTCGAATGTTGTGCCAGTGGGAACTCTAGTGCCACCTTGACTTGGTTGGGATTGTGGACTTCCTTCATGAATTGACCTACTGTCAAGTTCGTGTAGGGTTTGCTGTGGTCCTTTGCTCGAATCTTCATATCTAGTACACAGGACTTGATCAGAACACGAAAGCATAGAGGATTGCTCCACACATACCGTGGCAGTCCAACTTCAGGTTGTCTGATGTCTGGAAGGCATTGTACAGGCCTTCTGGGGAGAACTCAAAACCCTCAGTGTCAACATAGCCTCTGACTCCCTCATCGCACGTCTAGAAACACTTTCAATCCCTGAGGTACATCAAACAGCTCTGTCTCTCAGGCTCGTACCACTGGGCATGTCTTTCCTGGTGCCGAGCACAACCGGTTCGAGCACTGTCTTGGTGCGTCTCCAGATTCGCCACACAGCGTATCCCGACTGACAGTACCACAGTGGTGTAGAATACTCAGTAAGTCACTTTATTATTAGTAGAATGTAACTATACCTGTAGAATACTCAGTAAGTCACTAAGTAAGCTAAGGTAAAGGCTAGTGTGCGATGTAGCTATGATTAGGTAATCAAATAGTACCAAATATGGAATATAAGAAATACTCCAACAAGTGGCACACGCGTAGCCGGGCGTGGGTACCGAGCCCGACTCATGGCGACCCACCTCAGATGGACCACTCCCTCGGTATCACCAACCAACACACCAAGTGCATCGAGTCGGCAGGGCTCTATCACGACCTGGGACACAGCCCTTGGTCGCACGTCTGGAATAGCATCTTTATCCCCGTGGCACTGTACATCCACTCCTATGCGTGTCATTCTACTTTTCTTACGCCTGCGCGTGCCAGTCTGGGAACCCATGCACGTGGCAGACCAAACAAGAAATAGAAGCACAAACACGAGCGAGATCATGTTTGACGATATGGTGGAGGTGTATCAGCTCAATATCGCCCCCGAGGAAGTGACTCTCGTCAGGACGCTCATCGCTGGAGACAGGAAGCGGCTCTCGTTGTTCCAGATCGTGGATGCTGACGACAATGACAGGCTCGGCGAGACGATGTCGTTCTTATTCGAGATCATGGCCATGGCGCTCGCTTCTTTGCTCGCGAGTGGCGACATGCGATACGCTAGATTCGCCTATGTATATCATGAGGTGAGTTTGGTCTTCTGACTTGACCACATCCACGTCGCTGCGACTTTGGCTCTTTTCAGGCCAACGTTGGACTGCATCTTCAATTGTGAGCCCCATCTTGACCGTCTTCTATCCTATGTTTATCAGGTTCAGAATTGGCGCCGAAACACAGAAAAAACACTCCCTCGCCATAATTCAAGTCAAACATGCAACCTGTGCCGAACCGGTTAGGACTTGGTCTGCGTCCACCTTTGCCATCGTATGGCCAAGGCCCCTCAATCTTGGCTCTCGCACAGTAGCAACAAATGATGCATCAGCCTTTTATGCCCCCTCAGAAACAGATAACATTGTTTGTCGGCTCAATATCCGGCGGGATCGCCGACGGTTTTCTTAACCAAATGCTTTCCGTGAGTACCGGGTTCCGTCTGATGGGTGACTTGTCACACGTGTTAAATTGTGTTCGAATTGGATGTCCAGGCTTGTGGTCCCGTCAAGTTGTTCAAGCGACTCATCACGCCTGCAAACAAACTGCAAGGGTTCGGGTTTGCAGAATTCAAGGATCCGGACTCTGCAATCAGATGTTTGACACTCCTCCAGGGCATCGAATTACGAGGATGGGTGCATCTTCCCAGATCAAAGCAGACGAAAAGACCAAACCGTTTTTGGCTGCCTACTCTGCCCAAAAGATGAAGACAGATGTGAGCCTCAATCTTTCACTGTCGTATCATTGTCGTATTCTTACTACTTGCATGGAAACAGGTGGACGAGGCCATGGCACAGCAAGCCAAAGCCAAGGTTGACGGGTTTGTCGGAGAGACCAATCGTACTTCCTAAGACGCAGCTAACATCGACCTTCTCGACAAAGAGAAATACGTCATACCTCCTCACCTCCATGATCTTCAGGAAGCTGATCTCCCAGAAACTCAATGCGGCTTCGTCATCTCCGAGATTGCACAATTTCGCAAACGGGCCGCGAAGCATGAACGAGAGAAGGTACGAGAATCTCATGGCTACGGTACTGAGTGGACCAAAGTGGGGTAAGCCACAGTCGCAGCAGCCATCTCAATTGACGCCTGGAATGGGTCAACAGACACAGGGGAAAGGTCCACAAAGTTACAGCAAGCCTGTCGGCTTTGTGAAGGCGGAGGATACGGGTGCTGCGACGGGAGTGTTGGATGAGCGGAGCAAGGGCCCAAAGACTGGCGAGGAAATGGAATGGGATCAGAAGGATGCCAGAAGGCATGATGAGGAGGTCTCCTTCAAGGACGTGAGTATTTCATTCGATCGGTGATAAGATGTTGCAGATGGGCGCAGTAGTGCTGAACATATCTCTATAAACCTCGCAGAGAGAATGTCGCTATGAGCCTCGAGAACGAGCTCGTATCGCAGCGCTAGAACGGTCGATTGCGCGTCAAAACAAGGAAGCCGAGGAACGGGATCGTGTGGAGATGCAAGCTTGGCTCGATGTCTGGGACGACGATGAGAGTGATGAGTTGTTAGGTGTGTTGACCTGGTCTTTGTCGTCATTTTATTTTGTTAATGCAATGACAGAGCACGCTGGTGACAATCTCGTGCTCGCCAAGTCGCAGCCGAAGAAGCGGCGGATGCCGAATCATGCACTCATGAGGAGCGTGAAGCTGAGAACCTCTGTATTGAATCAGGGAAGCTCCTTGCTCGCCAGATGGAAGACATGAAAGCTCTTGCCGAAGAACAGTGTAAAGCCAGAATGCTTCTTGATGATGGTACACAGTCAAACTCAACATGTCAATTGCACCTGCACCGGTGAAAGCTGAAGTCGCGCCAAAGGAAGCCAAGGCCGCCGTATTCGGACAGGAGGAGGAGGAGGAGGAGGAGGAGGAGGAGGATATCAAGAAACGGAAGGTGCCATTGGTCAAACTTGATTTCAGTGCTGCAGAGAAGGCGAGGGAGTGGCTGCAGACGATCGAGGAGTCTGTTCCCCACGACAAGGAGGCCTTGTTCAAAGCAAAGGTCAGGTGGGATGGTCTCAACAATGTATGCTCATGTTTTCTTCTTACGAACTCGCTAACCCGTTTTCCTAGAGTATGGTTGACCGAAAGCTCGAGCCACTGGTTAGACGTCTCATGGTTAAATATCTTGGCGAATTAGAAGACGACGACCTCATTATGTTCGTCCTGGAACATCTCAAGGACCATAAAAGTCCCCAGAAGCTCGTAGATGGCCTCGAACCTGTATGAACTCGATATTTATCGGGAAATAGTTTCACCGACCAGGTCATTGTCATAGGTTGTGGAAGCGGAAGCTCAAGAATGTGCCATCAGCATGTGGAGACAAGTCATCTTCGAAAGCATGGCGTATGGCGAGGGTCTCCTCACGGAGCCCTTGATTAGGAGTACTAAGAAGGATTGGGCACTTGAATGTGTTGGGCCCCACGCATTGATACCTCGTGACAAAGGGCAGGTGCGTTGTAGCATTGACATGATGCATAACTAAGATGTACGAGTTCGGGGTGTGGGTAGCTGTTTGGCTATTTTTCTTGGTGCACTTCCAGTCTGAAGAGAAGATGTGAGCGTAGGGCATACCATTCGTAAGTACACCCTTGCATCTCCTACACAAATGATGTTTTCTTGCACGCAAGCTGGAGTCTGTTACGCATTCATGTGAACATACACAGGAACATGTGGCTGCAATGTTGAGTCCATACCTTTCACGCACTTTGAGCATATTGACCTTGGGACATTGGTCTGAGCATCGTGCCAAGACGACGTTCTTCGTTGGGCTCAGCTACTCAATGAGAGGTATCTGAAAGTCGTCTACGATTACAGGTGTTGTCACCCATACTCTGGTCGCCAGCCAGGTGAGCATAGGACACGTTTCCTGTCGACTAGCAATATCATGTAGTGCGTGTTGGTACTCCTGTTCAAGTTATCATTCAGCTAGACTGCCACTACCACTTAGATGAGTCTGTTGAACTTGGACACGGCGTTGCAGTCCCATGTTGGTTCCAGCTACTAACTTTAGTTTATGTCTGGCTTCCGGAGGAATATGACATAAGAGGGCGCCTGCCTCGGACCTATTGCTTCAAGTGATTCTGTTACCCATAGGGATCATTCTCCATGCCAGCTGCGGATGACGGTCCATGTGGCGGTCCCCTTTTGTTCTGGGGATTACGCTCCTAGCACCTTCACCCACGCAGGAAACAGGCTCTTACAACACACAACAACCTGTCGCATGTTGCATTGGTACCGTACCGTTCGCTGTCAAGGGTCCTCGGGCGGGTTTCATGTCAACAAAAAGCGCCATCTCGAGGGTTTGCGACCGAATCCATCCAAGACAAGGACGTTGTGATTGTCGGAGGTGGGCTGGTCAGCTTGGCCCTGGCAAGTGCACTGGGTGAGAGAAAATACAGGAAGTACGAGGGTTTATATAGAAGGGGAAAGGTGTGCACGGACCAAGTAACGCCTGCCCTAACCTAAGGAACACGTCATCATAGAACAAGAGAGAAGGTAATGGAAACTGATGAGTAAGAGGAACTACGTAATGGACAGGAGAGAACCGATCAGTGGAGATAGAAGTCCGAGGAGATAGAGGAGAATCAACAAGGAAGAAAAGAAAAGATGAACAAGAATAGAACATAGTGAGAGAAAAGAAGCGATCGTAACAGTAGACGTTGACTGAGACTAAAGCACAGATAATGATGGGCCTGAACAAGGTGATAATCGATGGGAAAGATTCCATCAATCCCTCATCCAGTATATATATTGTACACGGTATACAAGCGCAAACACTGATATATACATATACAACTATGACCATATGCAACATACCGGGCGCACCATAGATCCAACACTTCCCCAGAAGTGAGCAGAGCTCAGCTTACTGGGTGGCTGTAGTGGTGCGATGCTTCTTCCAATGCTTGCCCGATTGTCGCTTCCTTCTGCGTAACTCCTCAGCATCGGCTATTGTGGCTGTTAGTAGAGCGGTATTGGCAGGGGTAGCGTATGCGGCGTAGAGGGGTGGCAGCAGCAGTGGTGTGATGGCTGGAAATGGGCCAAATGCGGCTTTGCTTCTGGCACTTTTTTGTGTCTTCTGGTTACCGGCTATCCACTTACTCATACTCGTGGGGTCTGTGGTCAGGGACTTGGTGGTCCTGTGTCCATGGGCATGGCACTTGGAGCAGTGCAGCAGTCTTCTTTCTGCCGTGCCTCCTCTTGCTTGTGCTTCTGCTGCACTCGTTCCCACATTAGGGATATTTGACGAAAGGTGGCGGGTTTCTGTGGAAGGTGACCTGGTGGCCTCTTCTTTGATGGCGTCAATGTGGGTGAGGAACTCTGCATTGGTGTCATGAAAGTTACAATGCGTGGTGTGGAGAAATCTAAGGAGGAGAGTAAACACTCCCACTACCCAAGCGATGATGGCTGCAGCAATGGGATTGCTGCAGATCTCTTGGGGGGGATTAGCGAGTTGTTCCTTGACTTTGGTGAGAGCATTGTCAGTATCGAAAGTGAAGTACCAGACGGCGCCTTACACTCTCGTAATCGAGGGCACTGTGTGGTAACCACAAGCAGTACTGACAGAGGAAGACTGGTCAGGTAAGGGGAACTTACTTGACACACTAGCATTGTGGGTTGAGAGAAGAGCGTGAGCGGTAAACCGTTATATTCTAGGAGGGATAAGCCACTCCTTATATAGTGTTTGACTATGGGCGCAGCCATAGTCTCTGTATGGTAATATCCACATACAGTAGTCCTTATCTCTGGATAAGAGATAAGAGGTGATTCTGCTATAGGTTCCCTAAATAGCAAGATAGGAGGGAGTTCTGCTATAGGCTCCCAATAATAGCTTATCTATGATGTCATAGATAAGGAGATAAGAAGATAAGGTATGTAATCATAATATCGTCATGATTATGTAAGACGTCTAGGCCTGGCTGTAATAGAAGAGCAGAAGTAGAATGGGCTAGACTTAGCGTCTTATCTAATCTAATCTCAATAGTCAGTAGGGATCATGATACTATCGGGGGCTCTGGTGTGAGCGCTGCCAGTGGATGATGCTGACGACATGCTGGGGGTGATTGATTATGTTTAAAGAATAGGGTAGACATTGACTGAGACTAAAGTGCAGATAACAATGGGCCTGAACAAGGTGATAATCAATGGGAAAGATCCCATCGATCCCTCGTCCAGTATATATACGGTATACAAGCGCAAACACTGATATATACGTACATATACAACTATGACCATATGCAACATACTGGGCGCACCATAGATCCAATATAGATTTTGGTATCTTGCATCTAAAGTGTGAGTGATGGCGGACGATGGGGTAAGTGTATATGCTTCAAGAGGTCGAACCGTTTAACACTCACCACGGGAAACATTCACCCTCAGATTTATGATGATTATGGCCAACTCGACAGATTACTCCACAGCCATTCGAATGTGACCCAACCAGCCTATAAATGACGCCCCTTGGGCAGTGTGCTTTGCTCCACATACTACAACACTTGCGTATTCCCTGGTGTGGCCTCGCTTTACATCGGTTGACTCCATCACACATCCATAGCTGGTCCCTTGCCGGTGGCAACAGCGCCACCCTCAGGCTCTGTCTGCACTACCTCGAGACCATATGAGACAGTTCTTGTGTATCAATACAATGTGAGATAGGAAGTATATTGTGCGACTGCTTCCTGCCACACATTGTATTGATATTGTTGATTCGTTTCATCAGATACAAGAGAGTATCAATATCCAACTTTGTTGTTCTATGACCTGATTCGCTTTCGAACCTGAGCAAAAGCCCGAGTATTCAGAGTCTTGATATTGTGGCCTTCACTCAGGACAATTGTCACATACATGACAAAGCCTGAGCGTCCGGCTTTCCATAAGACGTGACAAGGAGAATCAACAACATTCGTTAGAATCGATTTTACTTCCCTCAGTGTCCATGAGTTCTTCCTCGAATCTGATCGCTGCCAGACAAGTTCGACTTGGAGCGGGTCAGTCCCACAAAGAATGAAATTGGTGCAACCATGACCAGGGTCCCACGACCATGTCAACACGAGTGTTGTTCGTGTCTTACGTTTTGAACGAGGGGGGTCGGGATGGGGAAGATGTTATTCTGTTGCTCTGTACACAAAGATAAGATCCTCCCATATATTGTGGCGGTATGCATGCATTGTGCCTTAAACTTTGCAAACAACTGACTCAACAACCGTTTCTCATCAACATACTCGACCCGAATGGACCCGTGCAGCACCTCAATCTCAATTCGATTGCCCTGCCATTCGTCTCTCCTGACCAAGTGGAAATCACCAACAAAGCATCACCACATGGTGCCGCGTTGACCAAGTTGGGTCGCATTCTGGATGATTGTGTCGTCAATGGAGATGCTGCTGTGGTACCACTGCTGCTGCTGCATAGTGATGTTAGTGTTGCCACTGAACTGAAGTGACTTCAAAGTTAATTCGGTTCAATTCACATGGGCAACACTTCGGCACAGTTCATTGCAACCAAATTGGGAAGGAAGTGAATTCATTCAGTTTGAGAGGTAAGATGAACTATGGTATATTTAGCAGCAATGAGATACTTATAACTAGAAAAGATAGTCCCTGTGGATATCATATTAATGCAGCTTAGTCCTAGTCAATCTGTGAGTTGTGAGTGTGGACAAGACATTTTGATCCTGAGAATCCAAGTTGGGACTCGGGACTCTGGTGACCACTGGCAACTGGACAATGAGGTGCTACAATTTCTCAAATTCACTTATTACAAGCAGTCTTTTC
This sequence comes from Boletus patriciae, assembly GCA_038093075.1. Lineage (NCBI taxonomy): Eukaryota > Fungi > Basidiomycota > Agaricomycetes > Boletales > Boletaceae > Boletus > Boletus patriciae. Next base: position 18,231 of record JBBPRK010000199.1, on the reverse strand, counting down.
TCAATCTTATTGCAGAAGAGGTGGACTACAGCATCTCGGGGCTGGTTACCCAGAGAATGGTAGATGAGTTCACAGACACAGGCACTGTTGACAAGCTTTGCGAATTGCCTGCCAATGAGACCGAGAATGAGCTAGCACAGCTTTCGAGACAAAGTACCCAGTCATGATTGGACTGGAAAATCCCCAAAAGCTTCATCCCACTTCCTGAGGCGGATGAAGTCACTTTCATGTGCCTTCATTTGATCAAACTGACTTGAAGTGTGCCAAACAACACACCTCGGTTCACTCCAATTCACTTCGTGGCAACACTAAGTGATGTACACAGCCTGGCTCAGCTTGTCAGGGCTTCGGCTTGAGCTAATTGGTTCGCAGCTACGAGGATGCGAGGGACTATGACAGTAGCCAGCAAAAACAAGCCATGGGACATGACTCAGGTGACATTGAGTACAGGTATGGAAGGCAATGAACTGCCGTACGCAGAGGGTGGGAGGGGACGGGTAATGAAAAAACAGCGCAAACCCTAGCGAGACAACGCAGGAGGAAACACATCAGCAATCAGAGCTACTTGACACACCTAGCGAGACGACGGGAGAAGCTCAGGAGAGGAGCCCCCTCTGTGACCATCATCTCTCTAAGCATGGTGACGTAGGTGTCATAGAAGTGACTCCACTTCGAGGGCCACAGGTGACCTCCCAAGCATGGCAAGAACTGGAAGAGGTCCCGATTGCTCCACCCAATTGGATCACGAATAGCAATAGGAGACCGAGGGCCCTAGGTGAGCCCTTGGATGAGTGTAGGAGGACTGGGGAAGGACCCGACTGTCCAGGATTGCCCCCCCGGTTAGTATTGTATAAACGACCTTTAAACTCAATAAAACCCAAGCCCGGCTTGGCTTGGGCCAAGGCTTCACGGTGATATTGTTCTCACGATTAAGTATGTAATGTGTAGTAATGTGTAGTTAACCCAATTGAACCCAGTGCCCTTCGTCAACGCCACCTCGCCGACCCTCGCCCACTGCACTGTGCACAAACGTGCGAGCATGGATAACCCCATCCATGCACTAATACCAGCCTCGTGTTATCCAACCCCTGTTTCACCCCCCCTCCTCCTCATCCCACCGGAGTTGGACTGGGAGCCAATATGAGCGACATGCCAGCGTCCAATTTGGACAATCTAGGACTCTAAGTGGGGGGTACGGACATGCTCGTGGGCACTGTCGACTCCTTCGCAATGACGCATGAGACTCGTTTGTGCATCTGACTGTTGACACTGCCAGGGCGGGTGAGACAGAAGGGACAGTCCCGAGTGTGATCACCATCGCCATTGTCGACGTCACCCCTCCCCACTATCAAGTACATGATCCGGGGGATGCACGCCTTCTTGGATAGAAGACAGAGCTTGTAGAGAGGTGTATGCTGCATGTTCGCCCCCCTGCCAGTGTTGGTGTTTTCACAGGCTGCATGAGGTTCAGAGGAGAAAACCTGCAGTAAACATATGATTGCCCTCTTTCAATCTGACGAGTGTGACGCCCGATGCCAATAGCAAGGGGAGTTTGGGAGGGGGTCATAGTGGTGGTTGGCAATGCGCTCCCATTTGCATTTGACTGCATGAGGGGTGTATCAGTTTAGGAAGACAGAAGAAATGTGATGGGCTGAGTTGTGAAGATGGCAGAAAAGAAGTGTGGCACTCATGTTGTGCCAATTCTCTTTCCTGTGCAGCAAGTTGATGAAGAAGCTCGACACATTCGGGCTCCTTCTGTGTGAGAGTGGAGTAGGTCTGCATGTCTGGTTGGGAGCCAGCAGGATGGAGAGGCGGAATTGTGTAGAGTATGTTGACGAAGGAGACGCACATCACATCCAAAGTGGGAGAGATGTTATGTGGGCGAGGGCGCCTCCTGCACAGATGCGTCCTCGATTGCGGTGAGTATGTGTCACATTGATAGATCATCCTGGAAGGATAAAGGAAGACATGGCCACTTTAACAACCCCAGGGGTTCTCTTGCACACACAGCCCAAGGAAGACAAGCTTTCATGAGTCGAGGATGAGCATGAGCTCAGAACGAGACTTGACCTCTTTGACACATTTTCCTTTCTGTCTGCCACGTTGGACCTAATTTCAGAGGCCGGGTGTCTGGTCATGATTGTGGACAAGGAGGGCGACATGCTCCTTGTTCGTGGTATGGACAGGAGCCTGGTTTTCTCACAGGTTTGAACCGCATGTGAGTCGTTGCTGTTCTGAGGAGGTTGGGGATGCCAGTGGGGAGGGAAGCACAGACAATGTTATGCATGTCGAGGAAAGGCAGTGTCGGTGAAGAGCAGCACTGCCACCAGGCAATGAAATTCCCAATACAGTAGTAGAGGGTTTATGGGGCCTGTTTGAGTTCGGTTTTGCAGGTGTTTGCAAGAATCTGGCTTTATGTTTATTTATGTTTATGTCGTTGGCCTTTTGCATTCTCTGCTTGGCACCCTGCCGGCCTTGTTGTCTCATCTTGGTGACACCTGACATACCAGACCCTAGGGTCTAGCATGGGTGTACCCGGGTAATGACCAGGTAATACCCACAGGTGTCCAAGACCGGCTGAGGGATGACCATACCCGACCCAGGTACTAGTAAGCCAGCGACGGGTACAGGTATATCCACAGGTGTACCTGTGGGTGAATGGGTTGACCCACAGGTGTTTCATATAGGATCTCAAATTGCATAGTACTACTAGTATTTACGGGTCCACCATAATAATGTTGTTGCTGTCGACCACCACCCATGATTTTCCCTTCGCGTGACTGTGGCTCATACCATCCCGAATGACATCTGTTACATGATCATTTGAAAGGAGATTTGTCTGGAGCTATGATCTGAGTGCCATCTGAGCCTTGAAGGATTGTGATCCTATATTGTGCTGGAGATGATTCACTTGCAGTTGTCCACACAAGAACAAGCATTTGGCGTCGACAGATGAAGCTGGTGGGAGGCTACAGATATGAGATTTGTGTGGAGATGCGTCAAGATTAAAAACTGACTGGGCGCAGAAAGCACCATCTGTGCAAGTTCCCAGTACTTTAATACACCACCCACCGCCTTTATCTCTTCATCAGGAACCAGCAGCGAGTCGAGATATACTTGTATTGTGTTGTGGGACATTGTAGATACTACAGCCCAAAGCGGTTCATGTGGAACATACCTGGAACGCCACAGTTTCAAACCCTATAGCCAAGTAATATCTTAGCCAATCAAGTTAGTACAATGAACCCTGACGACCTACTTCGGCGTTGATGATAGAGTCCAAGTCCATCATGGTGCTCAAGTCTGAGGGGGCGGGGGTGGAGCCTGGTGTTACTTCTGGCAGTGCATATGACTCTGTCCATCAATCAATAATCACCTTCCTGGCTTCTATGTGATCCTCGTCACGCCAGTCGGGATTTTGCTGAAACCAAACAAGCTTCTTGTTTGGGCACATGACTTGGAGGAGTATTGATTAACAGTATGTCTGTGCATAGTAGCTGAGACTCACTGATGGAAATACAATAGACTTCACAATCATCTGTAAGGGCATAGTACTTACCAACCATAATAAACACAGCTTGTGCAGCTATGTGAATCACGTCTCACAGTTGTTTTGCAGGTCTTGAAGCCTGTGTTCAAGGCCCTCAAGTATCGGAATGACCTCATATGCTAAGGGAACCTTGGCTTGTGAAAACTGATCAGAGATATCCTTGAATATCTGTGCACATGCTAAGTATAGTGAGTAGTTATGGTTAGGGACACTGACGAGAAGGGCTTCACATGGATGCTCTGCCAACTTCACCTGTTCAGCATTGAGGAAATACTGTTTGAGGTTGCTGTTGGGATACACCTGTGGGTACACCCGGGCACCTGCAGTAATGGGATCCCCCAACCTGTACCCAACCTGGGTGCATACCCCTTGGGTTACTTGTACCCACCAACACCTGACCTGCACATACACCTGCAGGTGTCTACCCACGGGTTACCTGGGTAAAGCTTGTCCATGCTAGACCCTAGTTTCTCCCACATCCCACAGTGATAGGTGTGGGCAACATGATGTGATAAACGATGAAAAGAGGGGAGTTCCAAGAGAGCAAAGGGGTAGTTCGTTGTTGGATGTGGCTAGCCTTGCGAAGAGTGAACTGGATGTCTGCCAAACAAATAGTCCAAGCAGTGTCAGGGTGTGTTAGAACCTGTGTACCGTTGCCTTTTTGGTATTGGCCCAGCACTAGTGTGCTGTGTTTCCCCAGACCACTACATTGAATTGAGTTTGGCAAGCCACCATGGATTCAGAAGGTATTTGTGTCTTTATGTTGATGTGCAGAGCACTGAAACGACATACCTACCAGTTGAACAGTTGCATTCACGCACGGAATCTCTCATCGACCAAGAAGCACTTGGCCTTCACCCCCAAGGACACCCTTATCACTCAATATCCTTGAACAACCTTGCGATGTGTCTCTCCACTTGGAACAACCAGCTCGGGGCAATGGAGGACCTCAATGAGGCAATTGTCCTCAACTGAGAAGCACTCAGTGTTTGCCCACAAGGACACCCTGGTCGCTCAATGTCCTTGAACAACCCCACAGATCATCTCTCCACTCGGTATGACCAGTTCGGGGTGACAGATGACCTCGATGAGGCCATTGTCCTTGGCCGAGAAGCCTTCAACCTTTGCCACCAGGGATACCCTGATTGGCCAGAATCATTGGAGAACCTTGCAAGTTACCTCTGTAGTCAGTTCACACAGTTGAAGCAGCTACAAGATAAGGAGGAGCTGCTCAGTCTCTACACTCAATTCGTACATATGCCCCAAATTATGTCTTCCAGAGAGCTTTCTGCCGCTAGAGCATGGAGCTGCATGGCTGAGGATTTCCACCATCCCACGATACTTCTCACACATGAAACATCCCTTCAACTACTTGTTCAACATCTGGCCATTCTGCCACCATGGCCCCAACACCTTGTCACCCTCAAAAATCCCACCTTGTTGCTCGCAGTAGACGCATTCTCACTGTGCCTTCGTAACTGCTCCTCTACCAATGTGGTCGAGCTTCTAGAACAGGGACGCGGTGTCTTTTGGAGCCAGCTTACTCTCCAATCCCCACTGGATGATGTCATACTAGTGTCTAGCCTGGTAGGAAAGTCATTGGCAGACGAGTTCAGGCAGCTGGCTTTACTCATTCACAATGCTCTCAAGTTTCCTGGTGCAGATCAGCCTGAAAGGTTGTGCTGTCTCAACCTCAAACTGCGCACAGTCGTGACCAATATTTGCAACCTACCTGGTCTTTCCTGGTTACTTCTTCCTGCGCTCTTCCCTGACCTCTGACACGCTGCCAGTGGGGAACCTGTCATCATCGTCAATGCTAGTGGGTATGGCTGTGATGCACTCATTGTCTTCCTTGATTGAGATCCCATCCATATTCTGCTGCAGATCACACAGACAGCTGTTGGAGAGTTATCAAAGGAGCTCCATACCTTGACTGTCCGTGCTATGAGGGACGACATGACAAAAGAGCTCATGTCCTTCTTATGCAAACTTTGGGATCAGATCGTTTCACCCATTGTCAATTGCCTCCAGATGTCCCATTCATTGCAATCACATATCTAGTGGTGTCCCGCTGCTGAATTCTCTGCACTGCCCTTGCATGCTGCTGGTCTGCACAGGAAGGGCCAACAGAATCTCCCCCAGCTCTACATCTCGTCCTACACCACAATCCTCACCGCCCAAATTCTGCAATTGAACTGAAGTGTTTCATTGCTATTGGTCAAGCCACAGCTGCAAGCAAACTCGTTTCGGTAGGTGCGGAGCTAGATAACATTCATCAGTGTGTCAATGGGCTAGTGATGTTCACGCATATAGATGGAGAGGCATCTTGTACTTCTAGGGTTGTGGAAGAGCTCAGCAAAGATGAATGGGTCCACCTTGCGTGCCATGGTCTCCCAAATTGGACACAGCTGTTCGAGTCCGCTTTCACTCTCCACAACAGGCACTTTACAGTCCAACGCATCATCGGGTGCAAATTTAAGACCCCCAAATTTGCATATCTCTCCGCGTGTCATACAACTGTTGGATATGAAGAGAGTCTGGATGAGGTGATCCATCTTGTGTTGGCAATGCAGTTTTCTGGGTTCCGTTCTGTGATCGCGACAATGTGGGCAGTGGATGATGGACAGATGAACAAGATCATGTCAATGTTTTATGAGCACATGGTGGACGAGTCTGGTCACCTTGATCATACACGGGCAGTGTCAGTGCTGAACAAGACGATGCAATCCATCCAGGATGTACCATCCGATCAACAGATTCTTTATATCCATCTCGGTGCCTAGTTTTAGTATGTATTACCTTGCTTGACAAGGGCAAAAACCCCATTCACATGATTTTCCTTATTCAGTGGAATCCAGTGAGAGGTCAGCCGAACCTAAAGGTAACTTGTTCAAATATAGTATAGGTCTGGGAATCTCGACTGCAGTATGGTCAAATATAGGAAGCTGCTGTGCACTTTTGAGAATCTTGACTGGATTTGGTGAATTTCAAGCACGTGTATGCATCCAGGTACTCAAGGCACTTCGCCAACGCCCAATGCGATCCCTGTGAGTACTTTTCCAAAGATTCAGGCAATATTTACTTTTCACTATTGTATTATACACAGTGAGGCACACCAAAGAGCACTAGGACTATCAAACTGCAACACATACAGTACGTTTCGCCTTCGTATCATACACAGTGAGCTACCAGTTTCAGAATCGCCAAAGAGCAGTTGTACTATCAGGCTGACACATACAGAACATTTCGCCTTCCTATTGTACAATCAAATGCCGACACATACAAAACCCACAACAGAACTGTTTGGTCATGAATAGGCTTGTTGTTTTCACAAAACCGTTTTCTTCATCTCAACTGTTACTCTCGTATCCCAAACCAGATTCCCTTGTCGTTCAATGTAACTGTCAATGCGTCACCTTGTACTGTGGATCAGAAAAGGAGAAGTTATCACTATCTCGGGGGACCTGGAACACGACACTACGTGCTGTAATTTCAACGGTGCCTGAGGACAGATCACCATCATCCACAACTCTGCAAAGATCCTCTCCACACACAGGCCTCGGAAACCATATATTCTGACAATGAACTTTCCTGAGCAATCACTGTCTCTGAAAATCACCTGTAATTGTGATATACATCTATTTCGAGAAGTGTTCCAAAGGTTCATCAGTCTCCTAGCTCGACTAACTTATTCATCCTCACAATCCCCAAGGCACATTGACCATGACGTTTTTGACCTACAACAGTTGCTTTTGCACTGCCCTGTCAACACTGACGGTCTTCAACACAAAACTCCCTCTCTCATTCATTGTCGGCAGGCTCTACAATGAGTGATTGATGAAGATCATATCTAAGCAAAGACTCACATGGATACTTTGTTTGCTACTTTCGAGTTCCTTCATACCTCTTTTTCCGTGTTTGTGCTACATTCTTACGCACTGTTGCTCTTGTACTTCCCTGTGATGTAGCTCTTGAAGGTTGTATCATGCTCTCAAACTGATTCCCATGGGAAGGATCAAGCAAGATTTCTGATGGTGGAGCTGGCAGTTCCCAAGTATCCTTTGGCGTCAGAAATATACTCATTCATGCATCACATCTCGCTGCAATGACATGCATCTTTCTCAACAACTCGGACAACAGAAATAAAAGAAATAAAATACACAGATCACCAAGCAGGTAATGTCAAATCCGACCTTGTACACAATGACTATACCCGCATGCATCTCATGACAGCCGGATACGATGTAAGCCCGATTGTCGTCATCTATGTTGGTCTCTTGATACAAGCTCATCCCCCATGTTAGTCTCACGTGTGATCTCATCTTGCCGCTCTGGAAATCCAATGTCTCCGTCACCCTCATGATTGACAAGAAAGCAAAGAGGTGCGTGTTTCACTGGGCGTCCCGTCCATCCGTCCTGCACACCGCTCACGCCTAACTGTCACACTAGTGCACTCAGTTCTTCGATGATCTGGATACCTCCTCGTCTGAGTGCTGGGGCTCGGGATGTTGAGTTCAAATAGAGGATATATAGCATGTTTGACAGTAGTTACACAGCTAGTACCAGCAATGCAAAATGCAAAAGCAAACAAGGATGTGCTAGAACTAGGCACCAAGTTGGGTATAAAGAATCTGTTTATTGAATGGTATATTCACAGATTCCATCGCCTGGTTGAGTGCAAACACCACATGGGGATGATCCAGATGACCAGACTCGTCCACCATGTGCTTACAAAAGGTAGGGATGATCTTCTTTGTTGCACCATCGTCCATCCACCCGTGTTGTTCCAATCACAGAATGGAACCCTGCAAACTGCATCGCCAATGCAAGATGAATCACCTCATCTGGACTCTCTTCATATCTGACAGTTTCCCTATCTTTGGACAGGGGCTTTGAGTGGGGGATTGGACAGGAGGTAGCATTCTTGTTGTGGGTCGAGACTGCATCGTGTGTTACACGGCATGTCTGGAATAGAGTGAGCTACTGTGAGAGCACAACGTGGACGTATGGGTATCATCATGTTGTTAGTGGGGAGAGCAGCGCTCCTCATTGAGGTTAATGGGCTGGTGGCAGGGTCTGCATGCAACAATGAGTGTACGCATAGGGGCGATGTCACACATATACTCACTGGCAATGTTGAGCTTTGTCACGGTACTAGTGTGGTGATCAGCATTGCCAGGGTCATCATCAGCAAAATGTCAACCTACTGTCAACCACCTGTCATACCTTTGCCAGACTTGTTAGTCTGTTGACCTGTCAAATATATTAAGCTTTTCGACAGGCAAACAACAGAGGGCACAGTTCGCTCAAAGTCCTCGAAGTTCCTTAAGTACATTTTAACAAATTGTATGCGAGTGGTGGTCAATGTACTTGTTAACGTAGTAAGCATTAAAGGCATCCAGTGTATCGCCAAAGGTGAAATTGACCAGCAAAAAACTGTCCCATATACCCCAATAAGATGTGGCCCTTGTAGGATTGTATCAAGTGAGATAACTGCTCGTACTCGCTGCCCATTCCTGTCCAGCTTGGGGGCAACAATCCACATCCTGGTACTTTCATCTGGCTCCTCAGCGACCGGCAGAAGCCACTCCACAGAAGTGCAGGAGTATTCCCTTCCCTGATACCAAAAAGAAAAAAAAGAAGCACCCTGGCTATGAGTAGTCCACCGAGGGGATCTGTCATCGCTCCTCCATTATCAACGAAAACACAGTCATACCATGCTGGGCCACCATGCCAAGAACAAGTGCAGCGGATAATATTGTGGTGCAACCCCCTCTTCCCAGACGGATCACTCAGCGCATAGTAGATCACCACTGCCGACTTGAAGATCTTGAGTTTCCCTTGGAACAGTGGGCACTGGTTTATGTCTATGTGGTCCCCTCGTATCTCTGACCCAGCATTGAGTTGATCATAGAGAAACCGTCAGATGCCCTCCACCAATCCCAATAAGTCATAATAATCTGCAACTTGACTGGTGTCACGAGGGATGTTTCGTACTGCATCATAGTAATTTGTTAGACTTAAAAAAGTAGTGCTGTGTTGCAGCTGCGCTCAGCAAGGTTTGTGGACACATACCATGTCTTCTTGCGAGTTGGACATCATAAATTGCCCTGCCCTCGCCATCTATGGCACTGCGCTCTTCATCATCACTTTCGCCTCCACTGAGTCCATCCAGGTCAATGACCGGGATCAATCCCGACGGTACCAATGGACCATCCAGCATATTATGCTGTGTGAAAACCAAGCATGCTGCTGCCAGCCTATTGAGCCACTGGTTGATTACTAGCATCTGCCCGAGTGCCTCAAACCAATGTAGAACAACAAACCTGACTATGGTGGGACAGCCAGGAGATGTGTGGGGGTCTGAGATGCGATAGGCTCATCCCCAAAGAGGGTCCTAAACAGATCAGTGATGGCTCAGGCAGAAGGGGAGAGGAGGAGAAGGTGTTTACAAGGGGGCCAAAGGTAGGCCAGACCGCAGGAAATTGGACCAGTTGAGTACCGGTCAGTCGGGAGTGCAGGAGATGGTCGACGAGTCCTGTAGTAGACTCGGACGTGCGGTAAGACGAAGGGGAAAGCACCCAAGGCTTGTGGAATGGATAGGTGTGGAAAGATGCATTCAAAATGCGAAGTACAAAGTCTTTATAGTCCGGGAATTGCCCAGGACTGTGTAGTTACTGTAAATAAGGTTTGGAATGCTAAAGAATAGGTATCTGGGTGTCAATAAACACAAGATGGTCAAAGGGGGTGTTACTAAAAGCGGAATACAGTTAGACCGGCTGGTCTACCACGGGAATTGGGCTCCCAGGACTCCGGAAACTGGTAATATGGACCGGACCTGACCGGTTGAGCACAGGAAACATAGCTAGAAAGCCTTGGAAGGTCGAGATCCCAACCTAGAGCTGAGCAGAGCTCTACACCGATTTGACCGCTGCCATGGTTCCTTGACTGCCTTGATGTGTTTTGACTCTGTTATCAACAAGCAGAGTCCATTGGGCACCCCAAACATCTGGATGAGTGAGTGGTAGTGGATCATGGAATGTTGCTGTGGCAATGAGAAGTGTTTGTAAACTTCAGTTTCCTGGAAAATCTCTCATTCTTGGTGAAAATGTTGGACCGCATGATCGATATCGTCAGGCATACTCTCATTGATCACAGAGCGACGAACGAGGTAGCAAAAGTCCAGAAATGCTGTGAACGTGTGGACCATCTGATCAGGTACAAGCCCAGCAATGGCGGGCATGTAGACCTGTTGGATTGACCCCCCAGCATTATAGTTAGCAAGTAATCCAATGGATTCACATTAGACTACGTACCTTCATAAGGGCCTTCGAGTCATCGCCTGTCCACTGCTTGAATCTCCGACCTTCTGGGAGCTGCCGCAGGCCAGGAAATGGGGGAACTACTGTGATTCTATTGTTGCTTAGATTAAATCCCATCGTAGATTAATAGTATAACTCACCTACGGTCAATTTCTGCTATTATGTCTGCCACACGTGCCTTTGTATAGATATGCTCTAGATAACCTTGAACCCATGTTACGAGGTGATCCTTGAAGCTGCCCTTGATGAGCTGATGCAGCAGATCAGGGGTGATGGGTTCATGGATATCGGCCCAGGGAAAATGGTGAGTAAAAGGCTGTATGCAAGATTAGCCCAGTCAGAGTGCACCGTCACACCAAACATCACTAATTGCTAGCCTCGATACTATCCACAATACCATAGTCTTCCCACAGCACACTGAGACCTAATGTCTGCAGGAGGCATTCAGTGTGAATTTTTGCATGGGGCCCCCCACGACCATCAAGATCATCATGTGGGGCAGTACAGCTAATGTCGTTAGCACAATTTGATCATATCCCATCAACTATGGCTACCTACCATGCACACCAGCCCTGCACTATACATGCCAGGGGCTCCTGCTCTGGGTAATTGGTGATGTAGGGTCCCAGTCCGTATATCACACGCCTAAAATGGCAGTCCGCGCAACGTGTTATGCGGGGCTTCGTCATGAAAGGCTTGAGGCAATCAAGCACTGCTGCAAGTAATGAGTGGAATAGCTGCCGCCGAAAGTGCCAGAAGTGAACATCGTCCTTGTGGCTTTGGTCGGCTGCCAGTGATGAGTGAATTGAGATGTATACCAACATTGTACAACCTACTTTTAGGAATTGCCAGGAAGGCGAGGATTGACACGGCATTATGGTGTGATCATCGCACATGGTTGTGGACATTGCCTAGGGATATGTACAGAGGATAATACTCAGTATTGCCAGTCCTGACACTGACTGTTGTCTTATCACTGCCAAGCACGATCGGCACAAAAGTTGCCCCATGTGTTTCAGGGTTAGCAGCAATAAGTTCCTGTTCATCAACCTGTTTGTGCAGCATACTTTGTGGGACATATGACAATGATGACATACTGATTGATTCCAAGCCCATTGGCCTGACATGAGGTCACACACCTCATGTTCACCATGCAGATCTGTTATCACCTTGGCCGTGTAGTCTATTTCTCCATCCAAATCTGGATTCCCGATTTGTTACTCCAAAATGGTCAGTGGGCTCCTGTACCATACATCATAATCGGCCAGCATCCACAATGGGGGATCATCAGATAACACACCACTATATCTCATTGCAAAGGACTGCCATGGACAGTCCCCATAGGGGATAGCATTGATGGATTCGTACAGCGCATCGTGTGAAGACCATGGAGGATCACGATCACCATATAACATGGCCAAAATCTGCATGAGAGAGTCAATTTTACCAGTGGACATTTGTACCTTCTGATACAGGAATTCCGCAAGCTCGAATTGAGCGCAGCTCTCGTAGGGAGTCCAGTCATCTTGTGCAAGATGGTTGAGTGGCAGTGGGTCTGATTGTGGAGCCATATCATGGCCGAAAGGATCGCAGGGGGCGCCTGATAAAGCATCAGTATTATATGGAGCACAATCAAGGCGAGAGACGAGGACATGCACCGTTAAGAACAGGGTGCCATCGAATATGGTGACCTTGATCCTCTACAGGCTGAACCTGGTCACAGTGATCATCATAGTCGCTATGGTGCTGAGGCACAACATCATCAGTGGCATCCATGTCACTGTCTGATTTATTGTCTCCTTGGGAGAGTGGTGGTGCACACTGGTGCACATGAGCGTGGCACTTTAACCCGGCATGGGCTGATCAACTTTTTGTGCAACCTACAAAGCTGCATACAAATAACTTTGGGCGATATGGGCAAACCAGGTGGTGCCCAGCAGGAGACATGTTTGTGACTGTGACTGGCAAGGCACAGTCTTTTCTGTGCCAGCGCCAGTGACATTTTTCAAATCACGGGCGTCACATGGCAAGCAACTGTGTCGCTGCAGGCATTTCCTGAAACTGGTAGACAGATCAGTGGCTATGAAGTAAAACAAAATCGGATGAGGGTGCCGACCGTTCACCTTGCAGCAGGAAACAGCTGAAACAGATAGACAGATTAGTGGGTCTGATATATATAAAAATCAGACCAGAGTACCAACCGTTCTCTTTCACCCTCAATGCCCCAGCAAGTGATTACACGCGCAATGAACAAAGACCGCCATCCAGGCGCACCTGACCTTCTAGTGCCACGGTGAAGTAGCAAGCTTGTCCTCGCAGAGCGTGCCGCCCAAGACACTGTGGCCATGGTAGTGAAACAGTGCCAGGTACAGCAAATCTGCGAGGTCACTGAAATAGAAGATCAGCTACAGAGAACGACAGAAGAACAACTTACTAGCTTCAAGAATCTGACAGCTAACGTGCCCGAGATGGGACGCACTCATGCTAGGCATCACTCTGACTTCACACTGAAATTTGGTACCATGGACTCAGTGGTCCCACTCATCACAGAGGGAAACAGCTGTGGGAATGCTGTGGGAACAACAGGTAATCACATTTGTACATCAAAAAATGAGAGCACTCACTTTCCTTGATTTTAGAGGACACTCACACTGCTGAGACTGACAAAGTGGGTGATGTGGAAGAGAGCAGGCAGCCCAAGTCTTCCAAAAGGAGACGAACGAAGGTCACACGCCAGACTGTGGGAGCTGTGTGCAAAGAGGGACCCACAGAAACAAACACCCCTGGACTCAGCGAATCCCCCAGCAGCCAGCCTGCTCTGACAAAATCAGGCAAGCGCAAGGCCAAGGAAAACACAAGGTACTTTCATTAATTGTGCATGGCCTAGCAAACTGAACTGCTTTTCTCACTGAGGGTCACACTGGGCATCAATAGTATAACTACAATGAATCAGAAAAGCCCAAGGTCGAGAAATTCAGTGGTCTCAAGGAGGACTTCTGTGCTCTCACTTCATGCATTGGATCCAAGGTCGCAGCAGCAGGGGATTCAAACACTATTGGACCTGATGCGACTTTCGCAGTTGGGGGTCTCCCCAACGAGAAGGAGCATCAGTGGAAGCCCACAACTCTCACAAAAACCGCCGAGACTCCAGGAAAGGTAGTTCCAGTGGCACATAGTACCCTAATGTGCACATTACTGCTGTGAGAATAAGCTAACATCATGATTTGTAGGGAGTACAATCAGTGCCCACGAAGATTGTTGTGAATGCACCTCAAGAGCGCCTTCAGCATAGCGCACCTGTTGCAAACACTACGTCCAAGACCCGACTGGCTGCCGTTCATGTACGACGAGATTGCTCACCTCGGGGGGGATACCTACAAGGTTCATGTTGTTGCTAACCAGTCACTGTGTCCTAACATTTTCGCACAGGCTTCGGGATCTTTCATGTTCCCCCTGATTCTTCAAGCATTCTTGTCTCATTTGCAGGACATCTCATTGGTTGACAACAACATCTTCCACAGTGTCATCAATGAAGCGCTGCCTTGCGGGGCGCTTATTTTGCCAGTAACTGCAGTCGAATGGGCACTAACTTTGTACCGCACAGGCATCAAGGATGGCTCAAACAAAAAATTGGAAGCAAGTTTCTCAGACACGGTATGGGGAACAGTCTCACTCTATTACACCAAGCCTATCAAGAAGATTGGGAAAGGGAAGTACCAGGTAATTATCAAAGGAGCCCACAAGTATTGCAAAGATGCGGTACATGCCACTCATATGCAGGTGGTGGAGAAGTTGAAATCTGAGGTGATTGAGGTTGATGATGACCAAGCACAGATTGCAGTCTCTTCTGACATCGAATTGGAACTGGCTGATGGCAGTGAGCTTGCATCCAAGTCTGGGACAGGTATGGTTTCAATTGTCAATCTTGTTGTACAAGTCAGACTCACACGATCTCTGCAGAGTCGATTGGTTTCCCATCCAAGCCTGGCTCGGAGGGCAAGGACAGTGTCAGTCATGTCTCCTACAAATACCACCATTTGGAATAAATAGTATTCATGGCGTTGTATACTAACTGTGCCTGTACTGTATACCCTGCATAGTCTGCAAATCCCCTCATTGTGTTATCACCTGCAAGACCTTTGTGGTCTGTCCAGCTTGTGGCGACAACTGTCGACAGACCTCCCATCTGTCATCATAAATGACTTGTCTGGTAACAGAAAGTGAGCTGTGAGACCTGTGGGTCTGTTGGGTCTGCACACAGACCTGACAGACCCCTACAGTCGGATGACATTTTCCTGATGATCTCAAGGATGGTGAGTGTCACTGTTGTCGTCCCATCACTTTCAGTATGGGCCACATCCTGAATGAGAGTGAGCACATGTGTGTGCAAAGGACATGCAGTGGTGGGCTTGTTTAAAGAATAGGGTAGACGTTGGCTGAGACTGGGGCACAGATAACGATAGGCCTGGACAAGGTGACAATCAATGGGAGAGTCCCATCAGTCCCTTGCCCAGTATATATAACTAGAGGGTAATACAAGCATGTACACAAGTAAATACATGACTACAGGGATAAGCCCATATATGACATATCAGGCGCACCATATATCCAACAGGGCTTACCACTGGGGGCATGTTTACATGCTTTTCCAGGCGTGTCTAGGGCATTTCAGAGGTGACGGGGATAACAGGGGAGGTCAGAGTGCGAGTGGCACTGTCATTTTACCGAACTGCAACTAAACAGTTTGAGTGGCTTGTTGCTTGCATTCAGAAGGCGGGTTGTGATGTCAGGTCACAAAAGTGTGACCCATGCACCCAACTGGTTTCTGCACTCACCACCACTCTGCACTACTTGACAAATGCCTGAATATACTGAGATTTTTGCCCACTATCTTTTGGCAACTCATCTAATCAACCAAGCACTTAAAAGAGGTGAGGGCTTAACAGTCCTTGCTCTTTGGGCCAATGCCACCAAACAGGAGCAGCTCTCATCAACTGCTCCCAGGCTGGCTAGAGAGGGGCATGTCCATCAGCTTGATGGTCATTGCAGCTATCTCAGGGGTGGTGGTCAGACACAGAGGCCCTTATATTCACCAATGCTTGGAATCAGACCAAATAGTCCTCCTCCTCTGTCTATCTGTGTTCTTAAACTTCAAGGATCCATTCAAACAACCAACCGAACACTAGTATTGGACTTTGGTTCCCTTCTTCTCTTTATGTGTATTCCTTCAGGCTGCTTGTAGTTTTTTTTTCTGAGATTAGTTATTATAGATTGCTTTTCTCACCCACATATTCATTCAACTTTATCCAAGGAGTGTATGGAATAGAGTTCACAGTATGAAGGGAGAGGTGTGTCATTTCATGATTTTGCATAATTTCTCTTGGTTACATATACTCTGAGGTCTGGAAATTCTACATTGCCTTGGCGTTTGAGTTTGCAGATTCCATTCTTGCCTTTGTTTCCCTTGATCTTATGTTCCAGGTAAGTTGGTCACTTGTCATATCCATGCCCGATCCTCCAATCCGGTCCACACTCGTTCTCAACCCAACCTCAATCCATACTGAGTATCTCCATCGGACTTCGCCTCAGACCCATACTGTTCTCTGTATTGGACATCCGTCCTCACTACCCCCTTCCTTTTCTATGCTTTATCTCCTTTTAGTTAGTTTGCTCTCCATTGTACACTTATGACCCTTCATCGTTACTACATTATCCCACATGTCTCCCTTTGCCACCATTCCTCCTCCATATGCTTTCTTCATTCTCCGTCTCCATCCACATGCACTTCGTACCTTTCCATATGCTCCTCCATACTTACATCCAATCCCCAATCCGATCATCATAGTATATAAGTCCTCAGTACTCTGCCTTTGTACCTCAGTTTGTATATCAACAAAGTCTCCCATCCTCTTACTCGAAGTCCCCCTTTGTGTCTCTGCTCACCTCCATACCTCCATCCCTCTGAAATCAAGCACAACGACCTTGGCAAGGGCATGACACACAAGTCTATGCCAAGTCCTTACTAAGCCCCCCACTCTTGTATCTCTGTCAGACCTCCGGTCCACCTCTGTGACTCACCCCCATCTCCCTACTGCTTCCTCTGTTGGACTTGAGCCCAGAGGACCTGGACTTGACATCACTCTTTCATGACTAAGCTTTAAACGTTTGCAGCCAATCTGGTTGGAGAAGATAGATCACCTTCCAACTCACCCTCCTGATGTCTACCTTAGCTTTGAAACAATGTTGGTGACCCTATCAGAATGGATCCAAGATTACTCCAGGTTGAAGAGAAACAAACTTGCATCTACTGTTATTCCTGAAGCAGGAATATTTGATGGTGTGGGAGCCTATACTGTTATGGAACTTTTTGCTCGTGCTGGTAGATTTTATGAATTCTTTATTATGATTGGTTCTAACTTGAACTTTCAATCCTTTCAGGAATACCTCCATTTTGCCTTGAGTATGAGGTATTTGACAACCCCTCTCATGTGGCAAGGCTTTGTGATGCATTCTACTCATTTGCTGCACAAGTGAGAGTAGATAATGGCTGAAACAACCCAACAAGCCTGTCGAGGGTACTTTAGGGAATACGAGTAAGGGCACGATCACTGTCAATGTGACTGTCAAGGGAACTAGGTTGCATGGTCTACTGGCTGTTGATGTGACTGTCAAGGGAACTAGGTTGCGTGGTCTACTGGCAACCGGGACTATGGCCAAGCTGCTGAAAGGCCAAAGGGCGACTGTCCAAGGCACTAGCAATGGATCAGGAGTTGTCTAATGGCTTTGGTGGGGAAAGACCAAGAGAACTAGACTGGAGTTCTCTGGCAGCGGCTTAGGCCTTTAAATACTACTAAGGGATTTGTACATGATTGTACCGAATCTACCAATACGTGTCCAAACATAGACTAAGTATGTAAGTAACATGCGTTAGGGGCATGCATCAAGCATAGCCATGAAATGGAAGAATAACATGATGCAACCACACAGCGGTGGCAGAATGGAAGAGAAGGCGCAGCCTGTTACGATCGCTTCTTTCCTTGACTTACCTTTCCTTAACTTCCCCACGCCGTTCCTCTTTACTACCGGAAGGGGGTATTCTTCACCTTTGTTCTTTCATCGCTTCAGACTTACATCTCCACCGATCAGCTCTCTTGCGCCAATTACGTAGCTCCTCTTACTCATTGCTTCCATCGCCTTCTTCTTCATTCTACAATGACGTGTCTCTCTGGTTAGGGCAGGCGTTACTTGGTCCGTGCGCATTCTCCCTTTTCTATATAAGCCGTCGTACTTCCTGTACTGTGTCTCTAACTTTGACCTACTCGATACTCCCTCAAATATACCAAGGTCATTGCTCCTTGC